>JAUPFT010000002.1:40728384-40998384 GCA_036936625.1 Parnassius smintheus behrii | reverse complement strand
CGACATCCGCTCGCTATGTTTTTTTGTTATCAAAATATAATGAAATCTTTTTGTCATGAAGTAAAACTTAACTTTTGTTTAGACCACAAGATAGCTTCCACGTATTTTTTTTATTTTAGGTTACAAAATATTGTTACAATAAAAAGTATAGTGCAGTTGCTGGGTGATTACACCACAACGCAATTCTCACCGAATTGCTGTTTAGTTCGTTTTCTATCAAGCTTTAGCGTCAGATCTTTTTCCCTTGTTTATAACATAACTTAACTTACTTTATGATACTGATGCTCTTCACTTTATATTATTAGGCCAACTTTGTTTTGCCCTTTCCGATGAGCCTTTGTTATTTAAAAAATCTTTAAATTCGCAAATAAATATCATTGAGGGTCACTTATCGGGATAAAAGCTATCATGTCTCTCAAGTTGGAGCAAGTAACACATATTTACAAAACTCTATTACCAAATCTTTTGCAGTTCATCGCAGATAAACAATGTGACAAGTATATAAAGATCAACTTTCATTACCTGTGTGTTATTTTGTAATTAAGTCGGATATGTTTCTCAGAACAGGATAGAATACTTTTTATTTAATATAAATTAAATAGGCTCGGATTTCAAGCTAACTTTGGACCTACTTTAACTCTGAAACTATTACTTAGTATAGTACTATACACACTTACACTTTTGCATACCTAATAAAGACCCTGTCAGTATTTATGATCTTAAAATTCTTAAATAAACCTATCAAACTTCTTGAGTTATTAAGGGAGGGATTATTTATGAAATCTAAAATTTACGATACTTTTAAACTTGCTGATTAACAAAAATTTTACGTTTTATGGGCTTTTGTTGTAAAAGCATATACATTGACCTGTAAATGAATTTCTAATTCTGTGGAGCCGTTTAACTGGCATAAGAACCTTTTGTTTGTTTCTCGTATTGTATAGTAGGATCATCGTTCTTATCAAAGCTATTCATGACTTTACGCACATACATTAGGTACATTTTCATAAATACATTGCGACGCTAAAGTTAATATAATATTCATTTCTTCAATTTTTCTCTTTGAGGAATTTTTCTCTTTACAATTTATTTTATAATTTCACATTGGTGTTGTTTCACCCCTGTGCTACGGAAAGAACGAAAAGCCGTTGATCCTGTACCTGACCTCTCTGCGGTCATATCGGATTGTCGTTCTATCTGACTACGACTAACTTGAGGAGTTCACGTGTGCTTGCACTCGGGCCACTATAATCATATACTGCTCAGATGGCAAGTCTCAATTGAGACTGGCCACTGTGACTGAAATTCGATCTGGAGGACATTAATGTTATAATTAGTTACATCAAATGCAAAGTTAGCTCATTTGATGTTATTACTGGTCGACAGGCAAGCACTATTTTAAAGCATTTTTCACACCTATTGGCAGGCTTAGTATTCGCGGAGCTAATTACATCTTCGCACTGGTAATGCTAAACCTTGTCCACATTCTGGGTGAATTATTCTCCGTCCAGCACCATCTGGCCTGAGCTTCTTCCGTCCAGTAGATTGCATTGCGCTCGAGTGAGGTAGGTAGTTAGCATATAACCTCTTAAATACTAAACAACAACATATTATAAATAAATAAAATACGATTTTTCATATACACATAATATATATTTAAAAACACAAATAAATCTTTGGAGGATATCATAGATCCCAAATTTATTTTACAATTTCATCGTTACAACTAGAACAATTAGATTTCGTTAAAAATACCGTGGTTAAACAAAATTTGCAATATCTTTTTTACCATAACCCTGGTCCCCGCTGCGACCACCACTTGTCAATGTTAGCTGATGTTGAGTTCTTTCCATTGAGACCGAGTGTGAAGGAGAACTCCTTTGGAAACCAATTAGTGTCAAATTGCACGCTGATATTGAAGCCGCCGACGCCGTCGATAACTGGTGTGGATTTGTGATTCGGTACTAACAAACGGGCGCATGTTATGGTGCATTCTATTCCAGCTGAAATCTGTAAAGAAATGATAAAAAACCATTAACATTATTGATAATGAATCGATAACTATTACCGCAGTTTAAAGAGTTAACAGAGATAAAAAAAGACTTTAATGCAAAACTATGTACAACAGAGAATGGTGAATAAATATAGGGAAATTACTAGTTAGGCAACGGAATCCAAAATTTTATTGTCTGGCTGACGTAATGAAGAAAGATGGGATCTTTTTGACATACCATTTATTTCTGCAGCGGCCCTATACAAAGTGAGATTGATTTCATTATGATAACCAGACGGCAACTGTTCAGAGATGTCTCAGTGATCACGAGGGTGAGAACATGTAGCAATCACCGAATGGCGGTATATAGTGTGTGATGTGTGTGTGGAGTGAAGTGTGGGATTTAAAAAATTCTGTCTGTAATTCGACTTTTAAGCAGACTTGTAATGTATATTTATTTATAGAATAAGGGTGACCAACGAGCACATAGTCCACCTAATGATAAGTGTGCTGTGGCTCATAGACATCTACATTTATCCTCATTTAAAAATCAATATGCAGATGCGTAGTTACCACTGAGGATAAGATTACAAAATGAAATGCCTCGTTTCCAATTAAAAGGGTCTCCGGTTCTCTACACTCACCATACGAAACATAACAGCATTAAGCTGCTCTTCTGTGAAAGTATGTTCCTATCCCTGTCAAGCCGACCCATTCGTGCCACAACCATAATATAGCTGTAGCATGACTCTATCAAATATATGAGATAATGATGATTATAGATACATATATACTGTAGTATAATAAACACCTTAATATATATCGTGAGTCTAGCTTCCGGACCGGCAGATGCTGCAAATTGCTCTGAATAAAAAAATGCAGTTCTTCTTTGACGTTTTGAGCTTTTGTAACAATAATTGCCGGACACAAATGTCTGTCCCTTCCATCCATATTTTTGTGTTTTTTGCGATTTAAAATAACCGTAGCGAATACCGATACCTATAGAAAATGAAAACAAAAGTATTTTAGATCTGTAATATTTTAAATGTATAAATATAATTGTAATTATGTTATATTATGTTATATATTAATAATTAAACAAATGTTATTATGTACTGATTTCAAAAATATATTTTTTATAAAGGTTTCCACATACTACTAGCGACCTGCTGTGGCTTCGCCGTAGGATCGTTTGTATGATCGATTAATGTAGCGTTATTTAGATTTAAGGTAATAATCAAAAATCATTTATTATATCAATATTTCAATTATTAAAAAAAATCTCCAAGATTTTCAAATAACATATAGTCTGAATCACTCCCGGTATCTTGGATTAACCGTTTGTGAAGTTTTATAACAAACACTGCATCCATTTTGAAAATTAGCGCGGTCAGTCAGACCCGGTCCGAAGAGAGGTTATTCATTAGTTTTATAACAAACACTTCATCTATTTTGAAAATTGGTCCAGCCAGACATGGTCCGAAGAGAGGTTATTCTTTCGCTTTATGACAAACACTTCATCCATTTTGAAAATTAGCCCGGACAGTCAGACCATGTCCGAAGAGAGGTTATTCTTTCGTTTTATGACAAACACTTCTTCCATTTTGAAAATTAGCCCAGACAGTCAGACCCGGTCCGAAGAGAGGTTATTCATTAGTTTTATAACAAACATTTCATCTATTTTGAAAATTGGTCCAGCCAGACATGGTCAGAAGAGAGGTTATTCTTTCGCTTTATGACAAAGACTTCATCCATTTTGAAAATTAGCCCGGACAGTCAGACCCTGTCCGAAGAGAGGTTATTCTTTCGTTTTATGACAAACACTTCATCCATTTTAAAAATTAGCCCGGTCAGTCAAGCCCGGTCCGAAGAGAGTTTATTCTTTAGTTTTATGACAAACACTTCATCCATTTTAAAAATTAGCCCGGACAGTCACACCAGGTCCGAAGAGAGGTTATTCATTAGTTTTATAACAAACACTGCATCCATTTTGAAAATCAGCCTGGACAGTCAGACCCGGTCCGAAGAGATGTTATTCTTTGGTTTTATGACAAATACTTCATCCATTTTGAAAATTCGCCCGGTCGGTCAGACCCGATCCGAAGAGAGGTTATTCTTTAGTTTTATGACAAACACTTCATCCATTTTGAATATTAGCCCGGACAGTCAGACCGGGTCGGAAGAGAGGTTATTCATTAGTTTTATGACAAACACTTCATCCATTTTGAATATTAGCCCGGACTGTCATACCGGGTCCGAAGGGAGGTTATTCATTCGTTTTATGACAAACACTTCATCCATTTTGAATATTAGCCCGGACAGTCAGACCGGGTCCGAAGAGAGGTTATTCATTAGTTTTGTGACAAGAGGTTCAGCCATTTTGAAGACTGTAACCCGGACTTAGACCGTGGGTTACGGGTTAGTTTTACCATACTGATGGCTTGTCCTTGCGATAGTAATACTGCTCAGTACGAGAGGAACCACTGTTTCAGACATTTGGTTCATGCACTCGGCCGATCGGCCGGTGGTGCAAAGCTACCATCCACGGGATTATGCCTGAACGCCTCTTAAGCCGAAGCCAGCCTAGTCGAATCCAGCAAAAATATGCTCGCTGTGGAGCTCCGAGAGTCTGGAGGCTCTAAACAATGTGACTTTACTAGTCGCTCTGCACTCTTGCGGTGCGACGTCGAAGTCCATTTGGATCTCGCCGATCGGTGTTATCGGTCTTAACACGTGCACACGGCGCCGAGGGTCCGAATTAACCTCAATTCGATAGTCTGTAGACGACTTACGTTCCTGGTGGTTCCAGCTCAAAGCGTGGTTATTCATGTCCTAATTACATGCAAACAACATCAGCTCACTAATACACTTATTTAAATATTACAAACGATACACTTAAATTTTATTTTTATGAATAGATTTACGATACGGTACGAGACATAATATGACTATCAATAGAATTTATCATACAACGCCCGACAGCGATTGTTTGAATACCGTGTAAATATTAAAGATTTTTACTGGTGGTAATGTAGCTGATTTATCGATTTCCGCTGTGAATTGTCTACTATAAAATCCTTAATATTAGGTACGATACCTTTTTATTTAATTTACTTAAGATACTTTAAAATATCGTGAATTATTGTTCATTTGTAATGTTATTGATAGTACCAAGCAGTGGAAAATCGCGCGTTGTCTATTTTTCTACATTATTTTTATTGTATCATATTGATCATATTGATCGTATCATATTGATATTGATTGAAGAAAGATTGCTATGCGAAATAAAATAATGTTTAATATTATTAATTGTTCTTCTATTGAGTTTATTATTATAATAATAAATTATAAACTACGTTTATTATGCTATTTAGTAGTAAACCATCAAAGTTCAGACCTGTCAACGGTATCGGTAAACATCGAAAATGTCAATTCTTTGATTAGTCCTAGATGTTGAAAATATATCCTCAATTAAGAATAAAGGTGGCGGAGAAGAAAAATTATATTTAAGTTTCTCAAACGCACTTTTTTCAGTTTTCTAAATTCTTATAATCGGACTATATTTTAAGAACTTTACTGGACTTTACCAAATTTTACAGTTTTTGTAAGAGCCGTATTTGTAATTTTAAGTGTTGATTTACCACATGCTAGGCAGTCAAGGAAAACATTTTGAGGCAACCTGCACGCAAATAAGAAAAAAAAACATTTCAAACAAATGTGAAGTTCGCCAACACGCATTGGGGCTGCGGCGGACACTCCCTTTTCCTAAAACCCTCTCAGAAATGAGAGGCTGTAATTTTAACTTTAAGTATAGTTCACACGTACCTGATCCACCTTCAACGAGCATGAAATTTGCAGGATAAGGTTGTGGTATCACACTTGCGGTCACAACATTTATTATCCATGTGACATAAGGATAAACGTCAATATAGAGTGGTGGTTCATCGTTCAAACTATTTCGCCTCGAATGGTGAGAGCAAGGTTTACTGTCCGCTGACACGCCGATGAGTTCAAACATACCGTCTGAGTCATGACTGACGATGGGTGCACCAGGACGGATGCCACAACCAGTAGTACAGAGCGCGTGACTGATACTATCGTTTTCAATTTTCTGTTTAAGTAAAGCAATGAAACAATTACAAACAAAAGAAAACCAAAAATTAACCTTCAATAAAAATTTAAAACCAACTTAAAAGAATAAAATTAATGATTTCTTAAATTTACGCGAACACTATACATTGATATATTTACGGATTTTATCGCGTTTAATCAATGATGATTAAACGCGATAAAATCCGTAAATATAGTTTTATTCAAGAATAAAATTATTTCACAATAGCTATCCACACCGGCTTCGCACGGGTGATTTCTACATTTCAAAAACAGTGCCACTTATCGAGTCCAAATGTGAATTTAAACCATCTAGGGACCCATTTAAACACACAAAAAATTCATCAAGATCCGTTTTTGAGTTGTAGCGGTACTAACGGCCAGCAATTGATTTTTATATATTACCAGCGATTCGCTCCGGCTTCGCACGGTTGATTTCTAGATCACGATAACAACGCCACCTAGTGGGTCCAATAGAAATTTTTAACCATCCATGGACACACTCAAATACACACAAAAATTCATCTAAATCGGTCGAGCCGTTTTTAAGTTTTAGGCTCGCCTCACACTACATACCAAATTTTTTTTTTATATAAGAGGGACAAACGATTATGCGGCTCACCTCATGTTAAGTGACTACCGCCGCCCATGATCAACCGCAACACCAGGGGAATTGCAGGTGCGTTGCCGGTCCTTTAGAAAGGAGTAAGTTCTTTTCTTGAAGGTCCCTAGGTCTTATCGGTCCGGAAAAATCGCGAGTGGTAAACTATTCCTCAGAGAGGTCGTACGCGGAAGGAAACTCCTTCTGAAACGTACAGTGGTGGACCGCCAAGCATCCTGATGGTGTGGATGGAAAATACCATACTCCGTTATAAAATACGGAATTACGAATTCCGTTATGATCGGAATTACGGAAGTCCATATAATATGGACAGGTCGGCCACACATACGAACCCCCTTTTGCCCGCAAAATTTCGAACGGAAAACTAACGTAGGTGTGTAACGGGACCTTGATTTTTTATGGACTAGCTGCGTTCGGAATCCTAAATCGGAATTCCGAAACGGAATCCCAAAACAAAATTCCGTATATGTATATGGCTGGCCTAATACTATGTAGAGATTCTTAAGTCGATAACAAGACGTAGTGTAGATATATAGAATTAAAGGCTCGACCATAAATGTGAAATTATTTTGTTGTTTTATTTACTGGAAGTCGGTATTTATTTTTTATTAAAAGTATTTTTTCTCCTTTGGGGTATAATTGATTAAGTGGATCAGATTAAAGAATATTACAAATTTCATTGTAAGTAATCATTATAAGTACCTTTCTTTTTTAAAGTCGGTTAATAATAATAAGAGTAGTTATATTGAGAGGATACACCACATGGATTTTGGTGTCGTAGAAGGCGAATATAGGATAGTCTCGCAGTGTTGTACTTTTCTCAGACCAGAAACGGGAAACAACGTCAGGTAAATGGTAGACGAGTATGGCATTGCAATCGTCAATCCATGTATCAAGTGAAAATTATGGCGCATGCTTATCAGTGGGCTATTAAGGGCTGATATAGAAGAGAAAAGGAGAATAACAATAGTGTTGAAGTCAAATATTGGATATAACGAAGTCAAGCTACCCATATCGTCACGTGGGTGTCGTAAGAGACGACAGGGTAAAACAAACCAGGAGATGGGCAGCAGCGTTTTGCTTATAACGACTAAAAATAAAAAAAACTGCGGTTGCCAACCCGCTTGCCAAGCGTGCCAACTTTGGTAAGTATTCACCCTAATGAGGCAACCTATCGAGGAGGCTTATGTTCAGCAGTGGACTATATAACTCTGTAAGCGCAACGGATGTCAAGTTATTGAGTATAAAAAAAATTAAAAAAAAAGTTGTTATTATTTTCGATACTTGTCCTAAATAATCATGTAATTCATATACTTAAGAATTTTAAGACCAAATAAATTAACTAGAGAGGTAAAGACTCAATATATGTCTGAAATTCCGTCTGTTGGTACCACCCTACTGTTGTATTTCACTTCCAAACAGAAATTATATATATACGAAAACACGATTTCGTAAAATTTTCTCGATAAAAAAAAATTCAAAGTTACCTCCAAAATAAACAATAAACCGCTGTTATTCATAAAATACTTTAAATAAGATCATGAAACTTTGCATACTAACTGAACTAACTATAAGGTAGTGCATATGTTATTTACTTTTTTTTAAATACCATTATTTTCACTGTAAAAAGAAATTACCAAAACTATCGGCTTCTTGAAGATTGATTCCTGCCGGACGGTCAGTTTCGCTTCGGCCTTTGAAGAGAGAGGGTGTATCGCTTACGATCAGAATACACATTACGCAACAGGACGACGTAAAATTAAAATGGGAAATAACCGTAATAAAAATAAGAAATGACTAGGTTGGCGTTAAGAAACAGGCATAAATATGATAAAGCTAATGAAATAAGTATCTAACGACCTATCTACTTACAGTATTAGTGATTACAAACATGTCGGTACATAGCATACGACGCGCGGGGAAGTGGGGGCGATTTTAGAATTTGAGCTGACTTACTATATCCTCTTAAAGGGTAATTTTTTTTAGTCCGTAGTGGTTATTACGCTTCTATGCTCTTATTAGTATGAGGTTGATTAAAGATATTCAAGGTTCAAGGTCAAGTTGTTACATACTACCAGGTGCTAACAACAGTTAGGTCGTTTTTCATTAATATTACATCAGAAAAAAATAAAACATACCTTTTTAATGCGATGTCTTCTACAATCTCTATATGAGTACAATTTCAATGTTTTTTTGGCCATTTTTTCTGAATCGATATCCAAAGGAACAGCTGCAAATGAAAGCGAAAGGATTTACGCTGCTTACATTCTTATACGTGATAGAGCCATGCTGCAGTTATATTAGTAGTATGGTTGTAGCACGAATGGGTCGACTCGACCGGGGAAGGACCATGCTCTCACAGAATACCAGTGTCAAATAGTAGCTTAATTCTGCTGTGTTTCGTATGGTGAGTGTAGGGAACCGGATACCCTTTTTACTGGAAACGAGGCATTCAATCTTAGTCCTCACGGGTGACAAAGCACCTGCATTTTCATTCGTAATCGAGGATAGATGTAGATGTCTATAGGCCACAGCAACCACTTACCATCAGGTGAACTGTGTGCTCATTTGTCACCCCATCCTATTAAAAAACACAATAATTTTTTTGAATATTTGTTGGTTTGAATATTTTATGTGAGACACAAAATACACGAATAAATTGAACATACTTTTCTAATATTTAAGTGAATGATATAAAGACATGTATGAACTCTTACGTTTGTTACCCTAAAGTAAAGGTTAGGCAGAGACTATTGATCACTATTTTCTTTTCTATTTAATATAATAAGTATGACAAGCGAGCGCAAATTCCACCTAATGGTAAGTGAATGCGTTGTGACTCTTTAGGATTAAGGTAGAATGCCTCTTTATTAGTAAAATGGTGTCCGATTCTCTACACTCACCAAACGAAACACGGCAGAAATGTTGTGATGTTTTACGCGGGTATTCTGTGAGAGCTTGGTCCCACCACGGTCGAGCCGACTCATTCGTGCTGCATCCACAACATAATGGTTCTACCACGTTATTACCATTTGGCACAATACTATTACACGACTCTGGCTTCCTTCACATCCTCATATATAAACGCATTCATGATCGTCTGTTAGAGGAACTCTAAATTTAACCCTTCTTCAATATATCACCAGTTGGGTCGTAAAGCTAGAAGCACACCTTTTCTTCATTAACTCCTTCTACGTGTTCAAATCACCCGAGCATTCCATTCGTAATCCTAGACACAACATCTTTTTGTTTACTACATTTTTCTTTTATCACAGAGCTACCTCTTTTACAACATTAATTCTACTGCATTATCACACTGCGCCCAGGGTTGACTGAAAGAGAATGCCTAAAGGCATTCCGTCCCTCCTTTTTTAACCTTTTTGCTATAGTGTAAGTAATTAAGTGCAACAATAAAATGTAACATCCAACTTTTGCTATCATACATTAAGGTAGAATAAAATAGATTAGAATAGAATAGGATAGTAAAGTAAAGTAAAGTTACAGCCTATATACGTCCCACTGCTGGGCACAGGCCTCCTCTTATTTCAGAGAGGATATTAGGGCAAGGAAGTGTCCGCCACGCCGCCCCGATGCGTGTTGGCGAACTTCACATGTCTTCGATTTTTTTTTCTTTTCTTTTTCTCAGACATGCAGGTTTCCTCACGATGTTTTCCCTCACCGCCGAGCACGTGGTAAATCAGTACTTAAAATTGCAATTAACAATTTCATTGGTGCCGGTGGGGATCGAACCCGGTTTGCTCGCGTATTGTGAAATTTACAGCGAGCGCTAACCATCTGAGCTACCACGGCTGAATAGGATAGAATAAAATAAAATAATTTTTATTCAATATAGATTATATGTAATACTTATTGAAAGAATTTTTTTTTACTTTAACGCTGGTTCGGGAAAAAATCTCTGTCCTGGGAAGAACCATCAAGAAACCCAGTTGGACATCTTTTTAAAAGTCGTTTTTCCCTTTCAGAATCCGCATTTTCGACTTAATTGCATTAAAAATATTATAAGGTATATTCTATCCCATATAATATGTACATGTCTACTGACCGCTAAGATAATCAACCATGAAGACGGATCTATCTCTTCGTTTCCTTTTCCGTTCATTCAAAGACGGTAGGCAAATTGGAGGCATGTAAGCTGAAATTTAATACCCTTTTTTTAAACAACCTTCAATTATTACTTAAGTAATTTTTATAATGTTGTCGTTTTACCAGATTTTATAGGACGTATAAGTTTAACAATGGCTATGCTGTTTGCTGTTCCAAATCTGAAAAAAAAACCAGTATTAGGTACTTTTTCATATTAATGACAAATGATCAAGAATCATAAGCTAGACCTGGTAAATTCTGGGTGTGGAATAACTTCTAGGTGAGGTATCTCGAAGTAAGCACGGGGGCAATTGAGACCCATTTTGATTTGGTCACGAGTTAGACCACATTCATCCTCGTCGCGATGGTAATCACCAAATATGACGTTCCCGCTGGATTTTAGAAAAGAAAACATATTAATAGATGAATGAACATGTGAAATAAAAATATAACAAGAAAGATCTCTAATTTTAAATTCCTTTTTTCTCGTTCTTTTTTTTTTTTAAACCTTTAAAAGTCCATTGATAGACAGTCTCCCCAGTTGTAAGGTGATTTGTTATATACAATACGCCTGGCAGGTAGATTTGATCTTAGCTTCAGAAGTCTCACAGATTTAACGCTGTGGTTGATTTTTTATCATTCTCTTTCCTTAGCTATTGCGTCATGGAGCCATCAAATTATTCTGTTTATTCTGTTATTTATTTTTATTCTATTATATATTAATTATGTCGAGTATGACAATGTAAACCGATTACAACTTAAGGGGTAATAGTAAAAATTAAGGGCCTATACTACCTCAATTGGCCTAGCAAGACCATCCATTATGCCGAAAATAATGTAGCATTAATGTAGAAATAAATATAATTATGGTAAAGTTAAGGATTAATGTTAAGTACTATAGTCGAAAACACGATTTCGTAAAAATTTTTCGATGAAAAAAAAATCCAAAGTTACCTCCAAACTGAACAATATTCCGCTGGTATTCATAAAATACTTTAAATTAGATCACAAAACTTTGCATACTAACTGAACTAACTATAAAGCAGGGTTTATGTTATTTTTTTTTAAATTACCATTATTTTCACTGAAAAAGAAAATTACCTAAACTATCGGCGTTTTGAAGCTTGCTCCCTGTCTCTGTCCCTGCCGCCTGATCAGTCTCGCTTCAGCTTTCGAACGGGAAAGCTGCGTCGCTTACGACAGCATACACACATTAGGACGACGTAAAATATAAATGGGAAATAACCGTAATAAAAATAAGAAGCGACTGGGTTTGCGTAAAGAAATAGGCATAAATATGATAAACCTAATGAAATAAGTATCTAACGACCTATTATACTTACAATATTCGTGATTACAAACATGTCGGTACATAGCATACGAATGCGCGGGGAAGTGTGGCGAAAATAGAATTTGAGCTGAGGTAGTATAGGCTCTTAAAAAAAATTAGTTACAATTTCTATTCCTATTACATCCTATTAAAAATCAACTGTTGGACATACGCCCCTCCCCCCCCCCCCCATAGGTTGCATCTGGTGGTGATATTTACTGTAGTTGACTGTCTGTGACTGTTGTGGAATATCTTAAGCCGCCACTACAAAGATTTTTTTATTATTCCCAAAATAATAAAAAAAACTCACAGTTTATAGTTTTTTGGCAATCGCATCAGATCAGTGGCGGTGCCGAGTACAAATTGTTTATGAATGAGCACCACACGTGGAGATTTCGATTGATGCGGTAGCGCCGTGGTAACTGCGTCATAAAACATTAAGGTATGTTAAGGTGTAACATTATAATATAACAGTTTTAACATGTGTAATTATAAAAAGTAAAACTAATGCCACCGATCTCTTCTAAAGTGGTTATGGACTAGTGAGACTCAGAGGCTGAGCGCTCGCTGTAAAGTCCTGATTTACGACGTGGTGTAGAAAAAATCGTGAGGAAACCTTAATTTCTGAGATTTAAAATATTTTGAGGACATAATATGAAGTCCGCCAACATGTATTGGATCAGCGTTTTTTTTTTTTTATAGAATAGGGTGACAAACGAGCACACAGTCCACCTGATGGTAAGTGGTTGCTGCGGCCCATAGACATCTACATCTATCTTCCATTACAAATCAAAATGCAGATGCGTTGTCACCCGTGAGGACTGAGATGGAATGCCTCATTTCCAGTAAAAAGGGTCTCCGGTTCTCTACACTCACCATACGAAATACAGCAGCATTAAGCTACTATTTCACGCTGGTATTCTGTGAGAGCGTGGTCCTTCCCCGGTCGAGCCGACCCATTCGTGCTACAACTATACTACTAATATAACTGCAGCATGGCTCTACCACGTAATAAGCCACCAGCGTGGCGGGCTGATTGCTCAATAGCCCTGTAAAATGTAACATGCATAAACATGATACTCTAACAAAGTCTCTTAAAAAAAAAACTCTTAAAAATTGAATACATAAATGTCTGAACCGACTTCAAAAAGGAGAAGGTTCTCAATTCGCGTGATGTTATTTTTTGTATGTTTATGATTTTAAACATACAAAAAATAATTAATTTTTTTATTAAATAGGCTTTACCTCAAAGTCAGTCCCAATAAATTTTGAAGAAAATATTCCGCCTCAGGGGTGGAAAATAGGGGAAAAAGTTTCATATTACTATTGTTTGATTTTTTTCAATACAAAATTGCACCCCTAAAGGTTCCGAATAAGTAACTTCTTTTATAGCAATTTTAAGTCGATTGTTACTTTTTGTAAAATAGTTATAATTATTTAACACTATTTTATTAGCTAAATTAGTATAAAATTATTATTTTCCTAAGTATGCGTGTATGTTTATATGTATTTTTGTGTATATCATCAATTCACTACGTTTCGACTATGTTTGATACTGATAAATATAATACAAAATGTAAATGTATATTATCTTTATCCTATACCTTGAAACGAGCAATTCTTGTATATATATATATATATATATATATATATATATATATATATATATATATATATATATATATATATATATGTGTGTGTGTGTCCCTGGTCTGGCTTTTTCATTTTTTTTCCAAGTTCCTTTCTTTTGTGAGAAAATCTATTATTTCGAGCTATGTTTTTAATTTTTTTAAATAGTAAAATTTTAATTAAACTAATTGCACTCAAGATTTTTTATTCAAATAACCAGTTCAGTTTTTTCTATTATGTCAATAAGATAAAAAAATATTATTAATGTTTCATCAGTATGTAATTTGTATCTTAATATAATTTCCAAAAAAATACCGAGAAAGCTCGGTCATCCAGGTACTGGAATATTTGCACAAAGTCTAGAAAGTCACAAAAAATACGAGAATATATTATAGTGCCCGTTAATAATAAGTTTATGTATTTTAAGTTAAAATTTTACCTTCCATCTACTATGTATAATTGCGATTGATAGGAATGTTTATGAATATAATATCGATAATCGATAATCTTTGAATAAAATTAAGAAAATATTATATTTATACATACCATGCACATAATAAATGAAGCCTAACCACTTAAATGTATGACCGTGCAAAATGCCATCTGGGGGTTTTAGCTCAAAGTCATCGTGGCAAGTGGCTAAATCACGCATCATGCTTACTGCACCTCTTATGCAAACTGTAACATTGAAATTAGATAATAAACAGATTTTAATTTATTACATATAGAAAAATATAAACGTAGGTAATTACAAACATGTGAGGAATATGGATTTACAAACGTCCATTTCGCGTCGTGTTACTGCTATACTACTCGTATTTGCTTGTTGACAAATAAGATTTGCCGGCGGATGATTAGTAAAAGCCCAAGAGTGGAATGCAAACTAAATTCTTAGGTCTTTTAAAAAACAAATTGTAGCTGAAATGCTGCGTTTTTTTAAATGGTAATGAGGTGATAGCCACCATGGTGGTTCTTTTTTTATAGAAGAGGGGGCAAACGAGCCAATAAGCAATCTTTATCACCAATTATTATTGGTACCACGGTATGAGGCGTTAATAAAAATATACAACTTTGCTATTAATATTTGAAAAAATTTGTTTAAAATGACAACTACAATCCAATGCTTACCTAAAATTAAGCACCTAATTTTTTTATATAGAAGAGGGGGCAAACGAGCATGCGGCTCACCTGATGTTAAGTGACTACCGCCGCCCATGATCAACCGCAACACCAGGGGAATTGTAGGTGCGTTGCCGGCCCTTTAGAAAGGAGTAAACTCTTTTCTTGAAGGTCCCTAGGTTGTATCGGTCCGGAAAAATCGCCGGTGGTAAAATATTCCACATGGAGGTCATTCGCGAAAGAAAACTCCTTGTGAAACGTACAGTGGTGGACTGCCAAGCATCCAGATGGTGTGGATAGTATCGGGACGTTTGCCGCGTAGTGCGTTCACAAAATTTGGCGTCTGGGATTAATCCGTACAATTCCTCAGAGCACTCCCCGTGGTATATGCGAAAGAAAATGCAGAGAGATGCAACGTCTCTTCGTAGCGCCAGTGAATCGAGCCAAACGGAAAACACTCTGTCGTCGACGATTCGAGCCGCTCTGCGCTGGATGCGGTCAAGTGCCCAGCCCAACCCAGAGATGGGTACAGTATTCCATGTACGGCCGAACCTTCGCCTTGTGAAGTTGCAGGCGGCGTGCCGGCATGAAATACTGTCCCGCTCTGCTGAGCACGCCAAGCTTTTTAGAGGCCAATTTGGCCTTCTTCCAAGTGACCACGAAACTGTACGTCACTCGATACGTCAACGCCGAGCATTCCGATACTGTCTGAGGCAACAATGGCAGTAGCTTGAAACTGAGGAGATACGACAAAGGAGTGGTTCGTTTTAGCGGTTAACGTGCAAACTTGTATCTTCTGAGGGTTAAACAGGAATAGATTTAGTCGCCCCCAATCCGAGACTTTGTTCAGCAAAGACTCGATTTAAGACACAAGTTTGTCCCAGTACTCGGAGACGTTTACCCGAGTAATATTGGCACGGCCGGTGTACAGAGCATCACCAGTGCTGTCATCTGCATAGCAGTGAATGTTACGGGTTTGCAAAATATCATTGATATGCAGAAGAAACAGTGTTGGCGATAGCACGCAGCCTTGTGGATCACCAGCATTAATAGACTTGTAATCGGAGCTTGCACCGTATAGAATGACCTTGATGCTCTGATCTGCAAGAAATCTGGTGATCCAATTACACAGTTTCTCGGGAAGCCAATAAAAAGGTAGCTTCGAAAGAAGCGCTTTGTGCCAAACCCGATCGGAGGCCTTCGCAATGTCCAAACTAACGGCCAATGCCTCTCCCTTGGACTCTACTGCCTCCGCCCATCTATGAGTTAGGTAGAACTGAAGATTACCAGCTGATCGACCACGACGAAAACCGTATTGGCGTTCACTAATCAGCTGGTGATCCTCAAGGTACCTTGGCAGTTTACAATAGACTCCATTGTTTTGGAGAACAAGGAGGTGATGGCGATAGGCCTGTAGTTGGACGGGTCTGAGCGGTCGCCTTTATTAGGGATTGGGTGGACGAAAACCGTCTTCCATGACTTTGGGAATACGCTTAGGGAGTAGGAGTACCGGAAAAGACGCGTTAAAACCGGTGCCAACTCTGGAGCACACGTCTTCAGTACGATTGGGGGGATTCCGTCAGGCCCACTCGACCTGTGGATGTCCAGGGAGAGGAGTGCTTTGCCAACCAAGCGTTGTGTGAACTGTACTTCCGGCATGGAGCACTCACACCGCGGGATGGTCGGTGGCGTACTCCCCCCGTCATCGAGAGTCGAGTTGGACGCAAAAAGAGCCTAGCACATCGGCTTTCTCCTTTGGGGTATGGACCAGTGAGTCGTCCTCCCTGTGCAGAGATGGAAGAGATGGCTGACAGAAATTCCCCCGGACAGCATTGGCAAGAGACCAGAATGCACGGGTTCCAGAAGGAAGGCGAACCAGTTTCTCGCTAATTCATCCCATGTGCTCTGACTTTGCCCTAGAAATGCCTCTTTTGAAGGACCTGGAGGCGAACTTATACTTCTTTTTTAGAGCGCTGGTGCTTACATCCCTGGACGTTGATGTGTCAGCCCAGGCTTGTTAGCACTCCTGCCTATAGCATGATTCTATTTTACAGGAGCGACCAAACCATGGCTGAGATTTGCCTCCAATGGGTACCATAGAGGAAGGAATAAAACGTTCCATACCCTAAAGTACATCGGTGACAGAATTCGTAACAACGTTGGGATCGTCCGACGAGAAGCAAACCCGACCCCAAGGGTAGGATGCAAAGAAAGACCGCATCCTATCCCAATCGGCTGACCCTAAAAAACGAGTAGTACGCATGTCATTCGCATCAATTAATATTCATCAATACAATTAAACGACCATGCATGCAAAACAACACGTAAAGCATGTCATGCCGTATTACAGTCTAAAGCCAACCTTATTCAACGGTGTACCGCTGGTACTCCAATTACAGCACGGTCGACTAATTTTGAGTGATGAAGAAAGAAGTAGTCGCTTTTTGACGGACGGACGGCTGTTACGGAGAGAAACGACCTAGCACTGAAAAACTGTATTAGTGATAATAGACGAATTGTATAAAAAGAGATTTATCGCATTTTGCAGATTAGACTTTATCGGACAAAATTTCACACGAGCACCTTCGCGGAAAGAGAATTTTGCAAGTTACGTGCTGAGTGCCACAAACTCGCCGATGCTCAGAAGCGGGCCCGCACACTAAATTTGAAGCAAACTTGTTTCGTGGTGCTCTGATATTATTACAGCTGCAGAATTTTCGATTTATCGGTACGATCCAGCACAAGAAATATTTTGATTTCTTGGTTTAAGCTTTGACGGGGTTTTATCGGTGTTTGTACCAATTCCAATTTTTTAAAAACCTGCTCCTCATATTTTGATTTTTTATGTTTGTAAGAAGTTTAAAAATCTAAATAGCATTAATGCAAATACTCAGCTAACATGATTTAGTAATAAAAACTTAAGCCATGGAATTTTTTAGTTTCGCTTATCTTTCTCTAAAATTATACATTGATGACAGCGTATCCGCATTTTGATTATATAACGAGGATAAATGTAGATTCCTTCTATGGGCCAAAGTAACCCACTCACCATCAGGTGGACCGTGTGGTCGTTTCTTACCCTTATTCTAAAACAAATATACGAGCATCGCTACACTAAGATGAATTGTCTTTTTGTCCGTAATTTGACTTGGGTTTTTGACTGTAGCCAAACAAACACCTATGATCAAACAGCAACAGATGTCCTAAGCACTGTTTAAAATGCAAATTAAATCGTTTGAAGTTTTAATAACTTCGTACTTTTAAATTGTTTGTTTGTTATGAGAAGTTTTTATTATGTAAACTTGGCAAACATCAAACTTGGTATATATACTCGTACGTCGAGTAAAAACAACATAATTTGTTAGTACGTTGGTAGTCAAATTAGTTAGGTTATCATGGCACCTTGTTTTTGGTTTCTTTTGTGCTTAATATTATATTTTGGTAGGTAAATATTTTACTGTGGATTTAGTATTACAGGTATCTACAATGAAAACTATTCTACCGTTTGATTATACGTACTCGTATATATCTATGCGTATTATCGTGTTAGCTCAGCTCACGTCGTCATAAACACATCAAATCACAAACATCACGTTATCATAAAGTGAAATAACTATAAATGGTTTAATATTAGTTTATAGTAATCTATCAAATAAATAACTTACAAAAGTAAAAAAATATTTATTTTATCTTTTAGTTGCATGTGGATTTTCTTGGGATGTTCTTTCAGACATGGGGTCCAGACGTGCTGGAAGTAAATATGGTAAGTTTTGGGGAACTCGATTTTTAATGCATTATATTAATTCATAATTAAAATTTACGTTATTAACATATTCTTGAAAACGGTTTTCAGTTTTTAAAAATGAATATGAATTCGGAGACTGTAAACGAACGGACAAGACCTTATATTTTAATGTTCGTAAAGCAGTAAAAGACGTACAAGAATATTCTGTTATTCGGGTAAGATCATTATCACCACATAATATGTATATTAAATGTAATTTTGTAAACCACACTATTTCATTGAAGTCATACAATTGGATTAAAACCTTTGGTTTAATGAGATAGATATTGTCGTATATTTACTATTCGTGTGACATTTTTGCCAGTTTCACCTAATCTGATAAGTGATAATATAAAAAGGATCTCTAATCTTGTTCAAAATTTTATCTTCGTTTGAAAAGTTGAAACACTTTTATAATTATAACACCATAATATATTCTGTCAAATTTCGTGCTTCAGTAAGGTTTGTTTGGTTTGGATTTATCGTTCGTTTAAACGTGGTAGAGTCACGCTGCAGGTTCAGCCTTTTTGCTGGTAACAAAGCATTTCATCTTAGCCCTCGAGGGTGAAAGACAACTTCTTATATGTACTTTACGTAACCTTAGAATCAGAGAATCTGATTGAAGGCCATGACTGTTTTGTGTAGGGTATTAAAAATGTAAATTTTCTGTTTTTTTTTTTAATAATGGCATGTGCTTGGTCACTTGTATCGAAAATGTGGATATCTCGGAGATAAGGATATAAAATAACAGAAACAGTCAACAAATTGAAGTGAAACAATAAAAAACATCACTATACTATATAAATACACTAGTAATACAGAACTAACAAATTGATAGATTGGCCAAATATACATAAATATATTTGATATTTCAGGAATGGTTATATATTAAAAAGCTACCAACATGCATTATTTTGAAAGCAACAACGTACGAAAGTAACACGTACCGTGTCACAAAGTACAATTTTTTAATTTGTGTTGTACGACTGTCTTTCTGCTACACTCAACGCAGATTCAACTATTATTATTACGAGTGGTACATACCTCCAGATGTGATTGGCGGTGTGGATTGGGACCTTTCTTTTTACGGGCCTGCTGGCGAAGACTGGGTTACAACAGCTTAAATAATACTCTGAGATTACCAAGATTTACAACTATACAAAGATACAACTCTGAAATATTTAATGTACATTCAAATGTTTTAATATGTATATATATATATATATATATATATATATATATATATATATATATATATATATACATATATGTATATATGTGTGTGTGTCGAAGGAAAGATACAACCATAAAACTAAAGACTTCTCTGAATATTGGATTAGACTTTATGTGTATATGATTAAATTAATTCGAGAATGGTCTAGATTCCATCCAAATTAACCCGGTGGGTTGAGCTGTTGTCGAGATGTGGAAATCACCTGTGCGAAGCCATTCGCCATGACTTCGCTAGTCTTTTTATGTCATCATCATCATCATTACAGCCCTTCACAAGTCCACTGCTGAACATAGGCCTCCCCCAAGTAATGCCACAAAGCACGGTCCTGCGCCACCTGCATCCATCGACTTCCTGCATATCTTACCAGGTCGTCATTCCATCTAGTAGGGGGTCGCCCTACACTACGCCTACCGGTACGAGGCTGCCACTCGAGAACCTTTTCTTCGAGCTTGAAGTCTTTCTAAGTCTTTTTATGTAATCGGCATTAAATGTGTTAAATAATGTAGCATAAACTAGCTGTTACATGCTTTTTATTAACGGAACGACATATACACGTGATTCACGAAAAATGTTATATAACTATGCCTGATGTCTTCACGTAGGCTCGTAGTGACGCCGACAGAATCACAGCGCTGCAGCATGGTATTGCTGACAGAGTTTAATGCCGAGTCCGTGGCTTTTTCTTTGGTACAATCCAATGAATTATTATATCTGGGGGCACGGCAGTGCCCCCGCCAAGTCGAAAAAAAAAGCAGCACGGCCGTACCATACTTATCTCGAAGCTGTTCAGGCCATTTTCGACCCCCTATAATTATATTTCTCGTATATTATGCATGCGTATTCTTTCGTAGCGATGATTAAAAATTTATTTTTTCTTTCAATAATAATTTTCAGTGTTTCGATGTCCCGAGGCTAACATTGTTCTGTTATTATTATTCGCCGATGAGCCGAATAGGAAAACATTCAAAAATTAAAAAAAATCGAGGAACTTTATTCTATATTTTTAAAAACTAATACAATTGAAGGTTGTGTAATTGGGCAAATATTTCGTACTTATTTGAAAAGCAATTAAATTGTAATTCTGAATAATTCCAAGTTTAAAAAAAAGAATGAGTTAACTTTATTTTTATACCATAACAATATAAGCATATCCAGTTTATTCAGTTTTATCAGGCTTTAGTCCACCTTGAGGCAAAGGAGGTGGAGGTACATTAGCAATCTCAGGGTCTTTAGGAGAATAGTTTAGGACGTTAAGATCGCTAGGTTCAGGAGGTGGTGTCGAAGTTGGTTGATTAGCAACAGTTGGGGCGGGAGCGACCTCCTCTTTACCAGATACTCGAGATTCATATTGTCCTACAACGTTCGTTAAAGGATGATACAATGATGGCACCCCGACATAAGGATTAAAGCTGAATGGGTTAAAAGGATCGTAAAACCTGAGTGTTGGGTAAGTGTAAGTGAAATGCCCAACGTTAGGGATGCTATTGTAGGTGCTGGTGAGGGGTATTACTTGAGGTGGAAGCCCAAACTCGTTTAGAGGTATAGGTGATTCTGTTTTTGGTGGTGGAGGAGGTATTTCTGAAGATTTGATTTCAGTCTGGGGTTGAACAGTGCTCGGTGCAGGAGTTTGTTCTGGTTGTTCTGTAGCTTGGACCGCTGGTGCTTCAGATGATGGTGCAGACGGTGGTTCGGGCGTTGCTTGCGGCACTTTGGGTAGGAAAGCTGGTGCGGGAATGTATCCCTGAAAATTAAAAAAAGAAGTTTAATTATCGATATGGTTTATGCGAAAGAAGTGAAGTTACAGCTTATATATACATCTCCACTCCAGGGCACGTGCTCATTTCATTTTGATAGGGTTTTAGGGCAATGTGTCGGGAAGTGTCCACCGCGTGGCCGCAAAGCGTGTTGACGGATTTAACATGACTTTGAAATACTTCTTTCTAATTTCTCAGACACGCAGATTTGCTTACTGTGTTTTTTTTCACCACCGAGCATTTGAGCACAACTGCATTGGTGCTGATGGGGATCAAACCTAATATTTTTTTACACTTACGTACGTATCCCATGTACGTAAGTGTAAAAAAAATATATAATTATAGCTCATAAGCGAATCCTTTAACTGAAATTTAAATGATTAATATATTGATGTTTCAATAAAAATGGGATCGGAAACCCGAAAATCAGTATATCTTCAGTTAGGTGTTCAGTTCTAGCTCAAAAATACCGGTAGGTAACGCATTGTTTCGTACAAATTATATTTTGTCTTATTTTGTTATCATATGACGTCAATTTAGTATACTGTGAAGCCGTTTCTTTTAGTTGACTATACTGGTTACTGTTTAAAACGAAACACAGTCCAGTATACTGTCATCCCCATTTGTAGACACCGTTTTCAAATGAAATATTTATCAGGTACACGTTTTCTGTTCAACAAGAAAAAATATTATTTGAATTTTGTTGCTTTTAAAATTTAAGGTTCGAGTTTATTTGAATAACAATGTTAATTAATAATAATAACAATAATTCGTGGAAGCTGTCAAATCTCTTCGCACTGTTATGTTTTTTGACCACGTGATGAAAGTACTGAGAGCACCTTGCCTCGCAAACGCAAGTGCCAATTTCCCTAGGGTACTGCGGCAGTATACTGGCAGTCCATAACGGAACGAATTTTTCACCAGTGAGCCCAATGAGTAGTGCTCGCAGTGTATATCGGAACACGGTCCTAAAGTGTACAAAAAATAACGTCAGAACGTTATTTTTTGTACACTTTAGGAGCTCCTTATTCTATATGGATATACAGATATATCCATATAGAATAAGGAGCCACAATCAAAGCATTGTAAGGTAAAGGTATGATATTCTTAGGGTTTTTGAGATCGCATCAGATTCTATATTTAAAAAAGTAAGTAAAGTGTAGGAAATTAAATGTAAATGTAAGAAATAATTAATATAATAGAACTTTTTATCTTAATTAATGAATATTGTGACATTATTTCATCAATCTTACAATTCACCTAGTAGGCAATAATTATTAAAAGAACATTAATACCTAATTTAAGCAGACTACGTATTAAGATCCATTGTACTCAAAGTAAATAAATAGCATTGTTTTTTTTATACTATGTTTCATTCTACCGTACACACCACAAAATCTTACTTAATTTTTAAACACATATATCGACTATTTTTCCAGTTCTAAGTAACTTCTCAATTTAAACGTTTGTATTGAGAAGCAATCTTTAATATCCCGTAGCTTTTGTACCGTTTTACTTAAAGTTCTACGAGTGGGTCTACAATCTACATAATTAGTTAATTCGTTATTAAAAAGAGATTCTACATATAAATACCCAAAATGGCTCATCAATTCAAACGAACTAAATTCTCCTTAGGGTTGAAAAATAATTCTAACGTTCCCTTTGCGGGTATTAGACAGCTTTATTTTCCGTTTTCTGTCGTTTCTTTTGCAGTTCTCCGGCGGTGCGATTTAATCTTAGAGTACATAGACATACATACATACGTATGCATAGAGAGAACATATAATTCTACATAAATTGTGTCAATGTATTTGTCTCGCTTTATCTAATCTGATTTCAAAAGAAGTTAAAAAGAAACAAATCTTTTGAAACATGTTGCGTGTAATTCATGCGTGGAAATAGAAATGTCAAGTGGTCACCTTTGGTCTCTTTTACTATGACAAATATGAGAGTACACTCGTATCTACTGATTTACTAACAAAATGACGACCCTAAAAAAAGTAAAGTAAAGTTGCAGCCTATATACGTCCCACAGCTGGGCACAGGCCTCCCCTCATTCCTGAGAAGGTTTTAGGACAAGAAAGTGTCCGCTACGCTGCCCCAATGCGTGTTGGCGAACTTCACATGTCTTCGAAATATTTTGTTTTTCTTATTCCTCAGACATGCAGGTAGGTTTCCTCACGATGTTTTCCTTTACCGCCGAGCACGTGGTAAATCAGTACTCAAAATTGCAATTAACAATTTCATTGGTGTCGGCGGGATCGAACCCTGGTTACTCGCGTTCTGTTATATTTATAGCAAGCGTTAACCATCTGAGCTACCACTGCTCACTCAAATGACATTGTAGTAATATTACGTGTGACGTTATTCCACAACACACGACGTGTTTAATTTATACTTATTTCATTCGTAATATTAGCAACAATCGACATCGATATACTCTTCTAGATTAGTTATTTATTTCAATTACATTATTATACGTCAAAAAGAAAAAGAAAATAGGACTAGACTTATTATTATTTAAATTATTTTCTCGGTGAAAGCACGTAAAGCCATTGGTTCTGCGCCTGATCTCTCTCCCGGTCGTGTCGGTTTACTGTCCCATCGAATTACGAGAGTGAGGGAATAGAGAGTGCACCGTGCTTGCACTTGGGCACTATAATCCTGTCCTACGCCGATGGCTAGCCTCCGTTGAGGCAGGCCGCCGTGGCCGAAATTAGGTCTGGAGAACATTATTATTATTATATATTATTACTTAGAAGCTCTAAGACCCCATACCTTCCCTCGAGTATCTTAAAAGATGACAGCTGGAAATGAAACGGGAGATAGACGACAGTATCTTCCTGACTACAACATAAAATAATAAAAAATTGCGGATGCAAAAATGGCTAATATTCCCCCTACGTTCAGTAGTGGACTTTTGATAATCTGTAATTATTGAATAAATGATGGATAATATTTTGAGGGAGCAGTGATTCAAACGGGTAATACGTTCGTAATGTATTTATTGGGAGCTGTGATCTGGCAACAAAAAAGAAGGCAAACCGCGGTCGTGATGCTGTTATTGTACTATCATAGTTGTACGAGTACTCTCTGTGTACGTTCCACGAAGCAAAGCCAGTGTCGATTAAGCAAACACAATTTCCTTAATTTTTGTAAGTCATAGATAAAATAATTTAATCGACAAAGTTGTTTTAATTTTGCTTTAGAGTAATTACATATATACGTATGCATAGAGAGAACCTACGATTCTATATAAATTGAGTCAATATACTTGTCTTGCTTTTTCTAATTTGATTTTCAAATAAGTCAAAAAGTGACAATTCAAAGATGTTTTTTTATTATATGCGAGCAGCTATGCAGGTCTAGGGAAAGAGACCAGTATCACTGCGACCTAAAATATCTATTGTGATCGCTGCTATGGCTATAGTTCACGGCTAAGCCCTATGTCTTCAATGAATAGAAGGAGTTGCTTAGCTGTGAGCAATTTCACTTCTTCTGTGCGGAGTACATAGTATCCCAGATGAGTGTTACGTTCGCGCATTAAGGGTCCGCAAACTGTTAGGATGTGTAGAGGCGTTTCTTCCGTTATGGAACAGAACCGATAAATCCTTGAGTCTTGCTTTTTCTAATTTGATTTTCAAATAAGTCAAAAAGTGACAATTCAAGGATGTTTTTTTATTATATGCGTTTCAAGGGTCAATCGGGCTAGGCTTCTTGAGATTCCACAAAATGGCTCAGGTCCAAATTGTGTGCACTTTGAGCCCTCCCGTGCAAGTTTATCGGCAAATTCATTGCCTACAATACCCTCGTGACCCGGAACCCATCTTAAAACGAGTAGTCTCCAACTAGCTACGAGTTCATTGAATAAAACTAAATTTACGGATTTTATCGCGTTTATTTCACTACTTTTACTTATTTTTAATTCCCGACGTTTCGGGTGCTTTACAGCAACCATGGTCACGGTGGGGACTGAGATGTTTGACGTCCCAATGTCATAGTTAGTCCGGCTACCTTCAGTTTTTGAATATTAATTTTTGGTCCGATTTACGCAAAACGAGCTTATAGTATCATGAAGTCTTGCAGTGGTATGCTTAGGTTTGGGTTTAATTTTGTTAATTATAGGATCCCAAGCAGGTGGCAGCACCCATCCATCTTCTCTATTGAAATTTGGATGTTTTTTAATTTCAATAGCCTCGCGTATCATTCTTGGTAGGAATCGGTGTTCTTTTGCGAGAATTTGTGGTTTATCAAATCGAATGTAATGGTGGGGACGATCTTGAACATGTTCGCAGACTGCAGACTTACCGGAGCGTCGGTGCTTCACATCAGCTACATGTTCCTTCACGCGGGTTTTTATAGACCTCTTTATATTTATTTTTCTCTTTTAGAGAAGATGGATGGGTGCTGCCATCTGCTTGGGATCCTATAATTAACAAAATTAAACCCAAACCTAAGCATACCACTGCAAGACTTCATGATACTATAAGCTCGTTTTGCGTAAATCGGACCAAAAATTAATATTCAAAAACTGAAGGTAGCCGGACTAACTATGACATTGGGACGTCAAACATCTCAGTCCCCACCGTGACCATGGTTGCTGTAAAGCACCCGAAACGTCGGGAATTAAAAATAAGTAAAAGTAGTGAAATAACCGCGATAAAATCCGTAAATTTAGTTTTATTCAATGTGTAGTGTTCGCGTAAATTTAAGAAATCATTAGCTACGAGTTCACTAAGCTTCACCTCAGCGCTAGCAGTGCTGCTTGACTATCAGAGTTTATGTAAATTATATGGTTGACGTAGTTTTTTTGCAGATTGATTTCGCACACCGAAGTATGGCGAAAATTTCTGCCTGGAAGATAGAGGTGTATCTACCCAAATTCATACTAAGTTTGAATTTGGGGCGCTCCCCATCAATTCCAAAGCCTACGTCGAGGCCCATTTTAGACCCATCGGTAAACATATGACATATAAGGCTACCGACCTCACAGATAACCTGGCCATTCAGCCAGTCTTCTCTGGAGGGTAATTCAACTATATATATTTTTATCAAAAGTGTGTAGTGGACGCATGATATCTGAGATCGTGCATAAGACCGGTGATTCCTTAATTGAGTCGAGCATGGATCTCAATCTGTAGGAGAGCAAGCTCAGACCGCCCTGGGCGTTAATCCTATACAAACTAGCCCCGTCTTCTTGTCTAGATAGAGATCAAGGGGCGTTAGGCATAGAAGTACATTAAGAGCCGCTCCAGGCGATGATCGCATAGCTCCAGTTGCCATTAAGCAGGCAGTCCTTTGTAGACTATTTAGTCTGTCCGCAATCGTCTTTTGATTGGCCTTGTTACACCAGACAATAGAGGCGTAGGTGAGAATTGGCCTCACTATGCTGCTGTACAGCTATAGGACCATACTGAGATGCAAGCCCCAGTTGTTCCCGACCAAACGACTGCACGTACCTAAAGCAATTTTTGCCTTATGGCATACGTTGCTAAGGTGAGAGTTCCATGTTAGTTTTTGGTCGATTGTTACGCCCAAGTACTTAACTTCCATGGGAAATGGTACTTCATTACCATTAAGTTTTGGTTGGACTAATTTGTCCAACCGTCTCTTTTTGGTAAAGGGTATTATAACAGTTTTATCAGCATTAACTGATAAACTGTTATCCCTACACCAGTTATTTATGGAGTTTGGGGCGCTTTGTATTATTGACGATAAATTACTTTGAGTCCAAAGAAGGAGTGACAAAACACCTCCTTGTTTGAAACAGTGCTGTTTTTGCCTTTCTGTTTGAGAGCATCGACTTCACCCATCTGATGGTTGTGGAGTCAACATTTTTAGATGTCAGGCCCCCAATCAGCAGTGATGTGGGGCTACCGTAGAAGGCGCCCTCAATATCTAGAAAGGTACAAAGATCTATTATAAGATATATAAAAGATATATTCTTTATCCTCCAGTGCTTTTTCGACCCTGTCAATGACACTAATCAGGGCTGTTTCCGTAGGTTTGGCTCTGCGGTAAGCATGCTGGTTGTAATGTATAAGCCCCGTAGCTAGAGCTACATCCCTATACATCTATCTACAACATTTTCCAATGTCTTAAGGAGAAAGGAAGATAGGCTTATAGGTCTAAAGGACTATGGTAAAGCGTAGTCCTTTCTACCAGCCTTAAGTATAAATAGAACCTTGACAATTGTCCATCGTTCTGGAATATATCCCCATGCAAAACTTGCTCTGAAGGTTCAAAGATGTTGCGTATAATTCATGCTTTGAAAAAGAAATGTCAAGTCATCTTTCTTCCCTTTTTACAGTACTAAATAAAAAAAGTAAATAAGGTCATATTTATTTCGTCCAAGATCGTACTGGCTGATTTATTTGACAAATGTAATTTTAATTTTTTAATTTAATAATTTTAATTAAGTCGTATTATTTATTGTGATGTTTGACGTCTGTTGTCTTTTACTAAAATATAATAATATTATATCTTTAAATAAAATATATCAATAGATATAACAATAGATAATATAGACTGCTTGTTTTATAAGTCTGCTTTTTTTTTGTAAAAATAAGGCTGTATTTGTTATATATAATCATTAAATACATTGAAATATAAAATATATTTTAAACAACATTATAGAGATGCTGTTTCAAGCATATCGGCAAAGTCGACAACCCCATATCGACATTCTTCTTTATATTTTCGTTGTTTTAGTATGCCTAAAAATAATAAAGAATTGAAAAAAAAAGAAAGAAAGAAGAGAAGAGAATTGAAAAAGAAAGAAGAAAGGCAGAAAACTATTCGACAAAGAATAGCCGCATTGGCTCTAAACACTTCTCCAAACATTGTTTACTAACGAAGGGAAATAGCGAAGGCTGACATTAAATGCTATTCCTACTTTATACGTCGTAAGAATACAGCCATTATGTTTAATTTTATTTTCAATTACGTATCATTTAATATTCATTCATGTCAAAACAGCCTGTAGTCAATGGGATACCAACATGCGAATAGCATTATTAATAATAATATCATTACATCCGTTTTGAAACTCAAGATATGTCTGATGTTTTAGGAACCAGAGGAGATTATTGATACTTCCCCCCCCCCCAGGAAATGAAAAATTGATTGAATGTGAGAATAGGTGTATGCACTTTTAAAAATAACAGGCTGAAAACTATTAAATAATAATATTTTATATAAAACGAACAAATAAGTTTGCAATTATTTCTTCACAGGTATTTTCTAAACTTCATACAGATATTAACAATCTAGAATCAGAACCAATGAGCATTAGTGAAAATTTAACTCTATCCACAAGTTCAAATTGCGTTTTAGATAATTTACGTATACATAAGTGGAAACAAAAATTAGCTAAAGCTTTGAAGCTTTCGAGAAAACGTCTACTGAAAATCAAATCTCTCCAGCAAAGATCACGGAGGCTTAAAAAGAAAAACATAACCTTAAATGATAGATTGCAAGAGATCCTAAACAACGAAAATTTAGGAAACGAGAAAATACTTATGTTGGATGCAGTAACATCATCATATCTTACCTCTATTTTCTAAGAACGTATAATATAGTAAGTATACTATAGTATATACTCGTGAATACTATAATTTAAATGCCTTATAAACTTTGTCTGAATTCTTTTTGTTTTGTTGTTCATGCGTAATCTAATAAGGAGAACAAATACTACTAGCGTAATGAAAACACTTTTGATGCAGTTTATGTCCGAAAAAGCTTTGGAAGTACGTAGAAGAAACCTTTGACTTTTTAAGCTTTTTGTACTATTGTATATTTACATGTTTTGTCACAGCCAGCTTCTTATCAAAGGTACCAATTAGTATTTTATTTATTTGTTTCATTTTTTTACACACCTTATGGTGAGGGATATAAAATGCCGACTTATTGTCTTATGTCATTCTCTACCTGTTAACCCTGGACGATTTGAGAAACTGTGGCAGGTATAAGGATTTTATTAAATTAAATGAGTAATATAGATATAAGATACCATAAACCACTTAAAAGTTATTTCAATACAGTTAAATTGGTTTTATTTTCTTTGTAAAGGGCAAATAAATATTTTGTTTGAATTTTCACTTTGTGTTATTTTGCTCATACCTAACTAATGTAAAGCTCATGAAAAAGCGCTACTAAATTTGGCAAACAGAATTTTTTTTAGTGGGTTATGTAATATATTTTAACTTTATAGCACGATCGATCTGAATTACAAAATTTAACTAAATTGAAACGAAATTGATTTTAAATCAAACGTTTTTAAGTTCCATTGCTGAACACTTCGTCCGTAGCAGGTCTTCCCTAAGTCGGTATCCTAAATTAATATTTATTGAAACATAGATAAAACTGTAAGGCTGTTTTTTATAGTTACCATCACTAGATTTGTCTATGGTATATAAAAAAGCTAAAAAAACGTCTACAATCTTGTAAAGGAGAAATGGTAACATTCATAGAATACTATTTATGTATGTATTATAGTATTCAATGGTAACATTCATATAACTATCTTTTTTTCCTCCATGAAATGTCATATGCATGAAGAGTTCGGTTATATGAGATTTTATTCTGTTTTTAAGACTCTCTGTATGCTAGTAAGTACTCTGAGGGATTAACAAAAAAGGTCTATGGAATGGAAAACATCAACAACTATGTAAAACAAAGAAGTTGTGTTGTTGTGTTATGTACCCTGTTAAACGTAATATGTATAAAGATTTCAGCTATAAGAAGTTTATAGATACTTATTTTAGGACTCTCTCCCTATGCTAGTAATTACTCTGAGGATTTAATACGATTTTCGACTAACAATATTTTCAAATTTTCAGTGAATAAAATACAGTAAATAATAAACAGATTATAGTTATTTTGTTACCTGGCTATGTCTATCAACAAGCCATTCCGTAAATATGATTAGTGATAATTAGGCTATGTCACGGGCAAAACAGTATTTAAATTAAAAACAAATCAATGCCCGCGGCGGGAGCGCTACAATAACTTGCCGCCCGCAAAAGAAAAAATTGGCAGGCTAGAGGTTCATAACTGAATATAAAAGTGAAACAATTTAACGATTTCATTAATAAAATTGTAGTTTTAAATTTGTTTACGTTGTATTTTATTTTGTGAATAACTTTTATCTTGTGATTGAAATAAAGAAGAGGTACTTACATTGCCTATAGGTAATTCACCTCCGTAGAAGAAAGGTGATTGTAGCGGGAAGGTAAACGCTGCATCATGTATCACTGGTTGGTATACTGGGAAAGCTTTACTGGGCTCTAAATTTTGATTAGAGGTGATGAGAGCATTATATACTTTTGGTGTCCGTCCCGGTGCTGGAACTGGCGTAACCGCTGCCGTTATGCACAAGAGCTGAAATCAATGAAAGTATCGGTTTAAATAATTTTCTATTTATATATGTTCATTTTATAAGCGAGTCAAGTAAGACCTGAGAAAAATCTTTTTACCGGAAACGAGGCATTCCATCTAAGTTCTTAGAGGTGCTAACGCATCTGTATTTGATTCATAAATGTGGATGTTTATGTGTCATTGAAAGTGCGTGTCTCGCACTTTTTGTAAAAGTCTATTTGTTAGTCTAACAGTGGATAAAAAGTGAAGATAATATTTGAATAATTAATAAAAGTTGAATATATGAAAAAACTTAAGAGCACAGACACTTACATCAGGTTTTTTTGCAACAAGGGTGACAAACGAGCACACAGTCCACCTGATGGTAAGTGGATGCTGTGGCCCATAGACATCTACATTTATTCTCGATTTTGAATCAAAACGCAAATGTGTTGTCACCCCAGAGTACTATGATGTAATGCCTCGTTTCCAGAAAAAAAGGCGCTCGCCACACAAAACACAGCAGCAAGTAGTATTTAGCTGTTATTTTACGCTGGTATTCTGTGAGAGCGTGGTCCTTCCCCGGCCGACCCATTCGTAATACAACCATAATATAACTGCAGTTTGGCTCTACCACGTTAGAATAAATAAGACGTAAAAACTGCTTATTTGCTTGCCTTTTTAAACATTGGTATAAATGTGGGTAATAGGTAATACAAAATTATTTATTACTCAACCCACAATTTTATGTGTAGGCCAAATTTTAGAAATAATAAAATAAACATATTTTTTAATTGTCACCCCTAAAAGAAATTTCTTCCTAAATATGTACAACCTTTGGATGGCCAAGATTGTGAAATGACATAAATCTATGTTGATCGGTAAACGCATTCAGTTTACAAATATAATAATAGTAATATATAATATTATTTATAAATATAAATTAAAAAAAAACATAAATAAACAAATAAGAAAATAACCACATATAATAAAATAGAGTTAATTAAATAAGTAATAAATGAAGCATTTCATCCAACACATTCCGAATCAAAAATTGAGAAAGATTGGAATTCTTTATGTTTCTTTAAATTATGGCAAGGAATGAGAGCGTCGTGATAAAGGTAGAGCATTTCACATTCGAACAGTTTAAACTAAAATAACTTATCTAGAAAATTACTTTTATGTGCGGCCATTTCTAAATCTTCCGATCATCTCAAAGCACGAGAATGAGAACCACAAAGGAAAACATTTACAACGTTCGGGAATTGAGGGATAAAATAACATACGGTGAAGAATAGATAAAATATGAGCATACCGACTAGGGTTTGGGTAATTATAGTTGGACTTTTTGTGATTTTAGTTGTCTCGAGTCCCGGGAATTTCAGGTCGAGACTCGAGACGAGACAATATTGTCGAAAATGTCATGTTATCATCATTTTTATTTTCAAATAATCGAAGGAGCCTAGCGTTAGTTAAATTACAAAAGGAGTTTCAGTTTTTTAAAGCAACCGGAAAAGGTACAGAAAGTTTGGAACTACTGTATAAAGCCTTAAACACAATCAAACCGACATCTGTTGAAAACGAGTTATCCTTGTCCAGCCATAATGCCATTATTAAGTACAAAAATCAGAAACAAATTGTCAAACAAAGCTGTTGACGCTCTGATTTTTTTAAAAGCATATTTTAAATTTTAAACAAGCAAAGAAGTCTAATTAATGTGTTAGTTGATTATTTGAAAGTCTGATTTATAAGTCTGTTTTATTATTTTTATTTACATTATATTTAATAATGAAACAAATCTGAATTAACAATGTTGTTATAATGACCAATGATTAGATTCTTGAATTACTGAATAATAGTTAAGTTATTAAGAATTAGTATGATTTTTAACTAGGTTCATTTTAAAACTATAAGATTTAATTGCTTAAAAGTGAATCTGTCTGATTAAAAGAAACGAACAATGCAATTATTAAGATTGAAATAACGTTACAGTTATTGAGATAAATTATATTTTTCTTAATAACATTAATAAATGCAACAAATTGCCAAAACATTGCCTTTTTCAATACATTTCACCAGAAATTTACTGAATTAAAACTGTTAAAGAAAACTCACTACTCTTAATTTTTTTTCTTGAAAGTCAAAGTCCCGGGAATTCCCGGGACATTGATAGTAGACTGTCTCGTGTCCCGGGACTTAAAAATTGTCGGGAATTCCCAAACCCTAATACCGGCGAAGGCGAACTGACAGCCACTTTATTTCAGTACTAAAATTTTAAACATACAAATATGATTAACATTTCGTCCATTCCATTACAGCATATTAAAGTCCACTGTTGAACACAGGCCTCTTCCATAGATTGCTTCATAGAGAGTATTTTGCCATAGTTGCCACGCTTGGCAACCGCAATTTTTTTTTAATTCCGAGTTGTTATAAGTAAGATTATGCTGCCCATTTTCAGTTTTAATTTCCCATTCTCGCCTCTTATGACCACGGGACTATATTATCGGGCGGTAGATATTCTTATGACGGTGTAATGTTTGGTAAAATATTTGCTTTAACTGAATATAAAGTCGAGTCAGGAGAAGAAGTGATCATGCAAGAAAAGTTAACAAATTCGTCCCAACTGCCACAAAATTTTTTTAGAAAGTTCCGTAGTCCTCTCAAGGATCTTTGCAGGAGCACAACGTTTGCAATTTACCTCCTGCAATTGTGGACCCCAAGACAATTTTTGGCAATGTAATTTTTTTAGCCTACTAACTTAAGAGGATTAACATAAATTACATTTAAGAACTTAAGAATAGAAACACGAAATTTTTAAGTTAACATACAAAATAACTCGATCGATCTTGCTTATTTAAAAAATATCATGAATTACAAGAAAATAAATTAAGTCATCGAGCGTTAATATCACATACACTTTGTGCAAAATCCTATACCTTTAAACGAGGATTTCTTGTATATATATATATATATATATATATATATATATATATATATATATATATATATAATCGGAATCTCGGAAACGGCTCCAACGATTATCATAAAATTTAGTGTCCAGGGAGTTTCAGGGGCAATAAATCGATCTAGCTAGGATTTATTTTTAGAAAATGTACTTTTGTCCGTGTTGTCAGGCAATAAAAAAACTGCTACAATATAAGAAGGTAAATTTTGACAGATCACTAACGATAGTTATAGCTCAGGTGGGATGTCGGTCTGGTGTGATATCGGAGTTCCGTGGTTTGCGTCCTGTCTCTGGTCCGGCATTTTTCCTTTTTTTTCAAGTTCCCTTCTTTTGTGAGAAAATCTATTATTTCAAGCCCTTTTTTTTAGTATTTTTTTAAAAATACGAAAATTTTAATTAAATTAATTGCACTCATGATTTTTTATTCAAATAACCAGTTCAGTTTTTTCTATTATGTCAATAAGATCAAAAAATATTATTCATCAGTATGTAATTTGTATCTAAATGTAATTTAAAAAAAAAAACCGAGCACAGCTCGGTCATCCGGGTACTTACTATTAGTTTATTAGTGTTGGTTGTTTTATACATAATAAGGGTGACAAACGATCACCCAGGTCACCTGATGGTAAGTGGATACTGTGGTCCATATGTATCTAAATCTATTCCACATTAAGAATGCATTGTCACCCCTGAGCACTAAGGTGGAATGCTTTGTTTCCAGTAAAAAGGGTTCCCAGTTATCTATATTCACCATACGAAAAACACTGCAGCCTTAGGATGCTACTCCACGCTTATATTGTGTGAGAGCGTGTTCCTTCTCTGGGTCGAGCCGACCCATTCATGCTACAACCATAATATATCTGCAACGTGGCTATATAACGTATAAATTTTCGGTTTCGGTATAAGGTTTCGTCCCGATACCATCCACACCATCTGGATGCTTGGCGGTCCACCACTGTACGTTTCACAAGGAGTTTTCTTCCACGTACAACCTCTCTGTGGAATAGTTTACCACCGGCGATTTTTCCGGACCGATACGACCTCAAGAAAAGAGCTTACTCCTTTCTAAAGGGCCGGCAACGCACCCGCAATTCTCCTGGTGTTGCGGTTGATCATGGGCGGCGGTAGTCACTTAACATCAGGTGAGCCGCATGCTCGTTTGCCCCTTCTTCTATAAAAAAAATATTTGTTCGTTATTATTGTTAAATTCAAAATATTTTTTGTTACTGATATATAGGTTAAAAAGGCAAAAAATTAAATAAATATCTAATTATACGTAACAAATATGCAACTTCACGGTTCAGTCTCCTATTTTTAATAGGCTATAACTAGTACGAATCCAAGTTGATAATTTTCTAGAGTCCCACAGAAACCAGTTTTATGTACTGCATCAAGCGTTTGTGTAACGAGACCAATTATGATTTACCTTGAGTATACAAGTACAAGAAGGTATCTTGAGTGACACATTCGTTTCAAAAACGGTGGATGAAATTTTTATAACATGTTATATATGTACAGCAAACTAACATTATTCTTTTTAAAAACAAAGAATAGGTTTGAAGAATCTTTTCAAGATTTTTTAAATTAATCTATAGTATTCCAAAGTTGGGTTATCGAACTTCAAACAAAAAAGAATAAAATGTAATGAAATTAAGTCAAACGGGCGAGATTAAAGCGCGTGTAAAAAATTAAGAAATCATTTTTTTTTTAAATCGTGATACCAGACAGTAAGTAATACAGATATATTGTCCCCTCTAAGAACTAAAATAGTTCCATCAGGACTGGAAAGGTCTTGCAGCTGTTACCTATATCTGGTGTCAGGTGTCACGATTTAGAAAAAATATAATTTCCTAATTAACACTCGCTTTAATCTCGCTCGTTTAACTTAATTTCATGTCAATTCATTCTTTTTTGTTCGCAATTCGATTGCCCAAGTTTGGAATACTATTGATTAATTTAAAAAATCATGAAAAGTTTTTTCAACACTATTATTTCTTTTAACAAATTATAACCTTCGTTTGTTATACCTACGTTAATATGTTAATAAAATTTCACCCACTTGGGGGATTGGGGAGGGGGGGATTTATAAAAATATTTGGAAAATCCAAAAGTGCACGTTTCATGAGTGTTTCATTTAATTTTGGTGAAGAAAATGAACTGTAGTGTTTTAAATTTAGCGTTCTATTATTTTAACAGATAGTGTCACCTACAGGAAGAAAAAAATAATAATGTTTACTAAAATAAATCGATAACACAAAGTATAAAATCAATATATAGGCTGTATGTTACATTTACACGTGGTAGAGCCATGCTACAGTTATATTAGTAGTATAGTTGTAGCACGAATGGGTCGGCTCGACCGGGGAAGGACCACGCTCTCACAGAATACCAGCGCAAAATAGTAGCTTAATGCTGCTGTGTTTTGTATGGTGAGTGTAAAGAACTGGAGATCCTTTTTACTGGAAACGAGGCATTCCTTCTTAGTCCTTACGGGTGACAACGCATCTGCATTTTGATTTGTAATCGAGGATAGATGTCTATGGGCCGCAGCAACCACTTACCATCAGGTGGACTGTGTGCTCGTTTGTGTCACCCTATCCTATAAATAAATAAAAATTGTCCTTTGTCCATCAAGTACTAAAAGATATGAAAGCGCCTTTAAATTTTTAATAGCAGTAACGCAAAACTTATAAAATTTGATAATCGTTTTATTAACTAACTACGCGCACTAGGCTATTGATACGAAATAGGGAACTAGTTAAAGTAATTCTAAAGCTAATAAAAAAACTCGGTGTTGATACGTCAATTTTTTGGGAGTTATCGTGACCCCATACAAAATCAACATCCGGACGTCCACGAAATTTTTTTTTAAAACAGTCTTTTTTTAAATAATTTTAATTGCTACAGCAATTAAAATTATGTTTTAGAAAATATATTATGTAAAAGATAGGTTAGAGTGTTTTCTTGACATAGGTACGGCTACTCATATTATCGTATAAATACACTGTGATTATGATAGAGGCGTATTAAGAACACGAAATTACTTAACCTTGACGTGTCGAGAGTAAAGCACTACCTAATAAGTAATAACACTTCGCATTATGAAGTTTGCAATAAAAAGCGTTTAAAATGGGTTGATTTCTCGCGAATTATGTCATAATAAACAAATAATTATGAATTTTCTTAGTCCTTCCTACCTTTGTGTACCTATTTTTTGTCGTGGTGATAGACACAGCAATAACATTAAATATGGGTACTACATATATTCACCTAACTATTAGGTAATTTAATTACAAGCCCAGGTAAATCCGTCAAGGCTGCCATCCTCATATTCTCAATTTCAATATAGAAAATCTAAGAGATGCAGCAATTAATATCTTATATATAATAATATATTTATTTACGTACTTAGTCACAAAGTTGTAAAAATGCAGTTTTCGTCAATTTCGGGGCAGGAAATATTAGGTAGGTAGAGTTACAATCTTAACATATTGCTTCTGGACTAGCCAGGAGTAATCGAGGCATGAGTACCGAAAACTTCTCACTTCTCCGATTCTCTTGAAACTGATGACGAAAATGCATGTTGCCATGGGACAATATTGTTTAAACCGGAATTGTTCAAACAATTAATGTTTGTGATCAAACGGTACAATTGTTTCATATTCTATGATGAAATATAAATAAAGCAGGTCCTATAATTCTTTACGATAAAATTAACATTTTCGAAGTTACGAATTTTTTAAGGTTTGATAAATGAAAAATCCCAAATTCGGATACGGATGGAATAGTTTTCGGTACTCATGCGCCATATAGTATAGTCGTATAGTCCAGGGGAAATCCCCTGGACTATATGAATTCAATTTCTTTAATTTTTATTTTATTTTTGTGGTTTAAACTAGAGGTTGTGTTGTGAATGTTTAACAACGTACATTTTTACCTAACTTCAAAAAAGGAAGTTCCTAATTCAATTTTATGGTTTTTTGTAAAATGTGTAATAGCCGTTTTTAAGACATAAATTGTATTCTATGCATATAATAAGCCATGGTAGCTCAGTGGCTAAACGCTCACTATAACTTTCACAGTAAACGAGTAACCCGGGTTTGATGGTTTGACCCGACGGCATCAATTAAATTGTAAGTCGCAAGTTCAAGGCTGCTTTACCACGTGCTCGGCGGTAAAGGAAAACATCGTGAGGAATACCTGCATGTCCGAGTAATAAGGAATAAAATATTTCGAAGAAATGTGAAGTTCGCCAACACGCATTGAGGCAGCGTGGCGGACACCTCATTGTTCTACAATCCTCTCAGAAATGAGAGGAGGCTTGTGCCCAGTAGTGGGACGTATTTTATAGTGAACTTTCATCTTAAATATGATTTAATTGGATTCTCCATTTTCTGCACAAATCGCCTAGTGCGTTTGCTGCAGCTTGGAGTCGAATACACATTCTGATGGGATAATAAGATGGAATGTCTCACAGTCTATAATTATACTAGCTCTGTATACCCTATGAACTACAACACAGCAGCGCAAGCACTGCATTTATCGCAGTAAGTAGGTAAGAGTGTACTACCTCCCAGAAGGTCTCCTCATCAGGAATGGCGCCTCACCACCTACTGTTAAAGTACGTAACGAGTTGGTGAAGTCAAATTTCATAAGAAAATTTCGTAAACGTTATTTAATGAACAATGTCGTGACAATGAGAAAAGATTGTAATGTGTTTTTGATGCTATCTTTTTCATTATTATTTAAAGAGCTAAGAGTTTGTGTTACCGACCTTTGTTAGTAAAAATACTCAGTCAACACACTAACAAGTTGTTATTTTATGAATAAGTGGATCTTTTGGACAATTTGTTGACTTCCGTTCTTGCTGAAACAGCAGCTAACGGTCAAACGTAAGTACCTACCTATTAAAGAACAATCAGCTTTACAAAAAAGATCTTATTATCAACAAAATCTAGAAAGTTTCAGTTTCAGTTTTTATTTGCTTACTATTTATAAGTTGTTGTAATGGTCCATATTTGAATGTCTAAATTGTAAGATATCTCCTTTCTAATATACCTAGAATGCGATTCTAATATTTTTAAAAGGATCCTTGTTTAAGTGTGTCATACGTTCGTATGTTATTTGTCTTGTATGTTATTTGTCTTGCATACCCCGAGAAAATATTAAGATGACATTTTATTTATATTTATTATTATGATAATTTATGATAGACGTGTAAATAATATAAATGTATACCTACCTTACAAAATTATCATTTAAAACGGATTCTTTTTTTAAATTACATTTCTATTTAGCTATCAAATCAAATGTATGGAAAGTTGCTAGTGAGGATAGACCGAATCATATTCACACATATTATTTATAATTTTCAGTTAGAAATCAATTTTCAGTTTTCAAAATAATTCTTAGTAAGAACAAATACAACTTAAGTGAAAATAAATTGTACAAAAGATAAAATGTACAAAAGAAAACGCTTACACAATATAGGAGAAAATTCTAGTTACGTATCCGAAAAAAGGATCTTTACAAAGGAGCTATATACTTGATGTAAAAATGTTCCTTAATGATTATGAAATGTAAATTTTTTTGTAAATTTATTTACTTAAATATGTAATGATCTGCGTTAGACGCCCCTGAGTTTTATCTAAAATAATACAAATTCTCACACTTTTACGCGATAAACGCATGGCCAAATGAACAGGCCGGGTCATTGCCGAGCTCTGTTGTAACAGTTTGCCTTAACGTAATATATGTACGAGTACGTACATAGTTAGAAACTTAGCAAAAACAAGAAAAACATTTTCTTGTCTTTTTCTTTTCTTATCAACAAAGGATCCAATTTATCGAACAGCTTTTAAAGCAACGATTTGGTTACTTATAAATATTGTTGGCATGTTCTTATTTATATAACTACTCTTATGGGGATTGAGATTGTTACGGCTATTCTGTAACCTAGCTAGGAAAGCGGAGCTACACCCACTAGATTGAAGATTATATTTTACAGATAGTATAACCGATGTAATGTCCAACCCATGTACTATCACTTTTATATAAATATTAAATATAATTACTATTAAAAAACGATTTGGTTGTTAGTACATGCGTTATGTATTAAATTATACTATATTTTATAAGCTGTAATCTAATTTTGACAAAACTGTTGTTTTTGAGACGGCTATTAATGGTTTGGATTCATAAATACTCATAAAATATATTATAAGTTGTAATACTACTACGTCTATAAGCATAAGAATACGCTTAAAATAACTAACTAGCTAACTAGCTTTTTCCCACGACTTCGTCCGCGTTGATGAAAATGGTTCCTTCGGGTTCTAGAATCACTAGGCTACTCTGTGCGCTTACTCTGGAGAATGCCACATACAACTGACCGTGGGAGAAGCAGCTTTCTCTCAAGTCTACTTCCGATAACTTAAGTTAAGTTTGACTTTGAGCTTTGTTTACGTTTATGCGGAACAGACTTTGATAGGAAACTGCATTCTCTTGAATTCGTATGCGTAATTTCATAGTGTAAGGGGAATCCTAGGAATAAATACAGGCTCTCCTCGAGAACAATATGTGTAGTTGCCTCGATTACATTGCGTTTACATTTTTGGGTAAATTTTAGCTATAAGCTCTTCTACAGTGGAAACAATTATACCTAACTTTGTAGGGAGAATTATATTATTATCCAGTTCCGGAAAATTACGATTTCCTACTTTAAGCAACAGGTCTTAATAGATGAATTATGTATGAATGAGATAGACTTGGAGAATGTATGGCGAAATGTTAAGAAAGGTTTGGTGGATGCAGGTACCGAAATGTGTGGTGTTAGTAAGAGAACGAATGAAAGGAAATAATACGTTATGGTGGAATCATGAGGTGCGTAAGGAAGTTGAAGCAAAGAAGAGAGCATGGCTAGACCTAGTAGCAACAAAGGCTGGTAATTTTGGCGGTACGAATGATGATATTGAAAGAAAAAGGCAGTCTTTAAACATCTTAATAAGAGAGTAAAAGAAGTAGTTGAAAGAAAAAAGCAGGAAAGAACGGATAAGAAGATGAAGAATATCGAGTAACTTCCAGCCAAATATTAAAATATTCTGGAAACTCGTAAGAACAGTCAGGGGACATTCAAAACAGCCTATAATGAATGCTATAAGAGACGAGAATGGCTATATTCTGAATGATGAAATTTTGAGTTTAAAGAGATGGAAGGAATATTTTGAAAGCGTGTTTATGAGTGAAGAGACGACGTATGAACTAAATGAAATAGAAACTCCGAAAGAAGAAGAAAATTTTGCGAGATAAGTATAGATGTAATAATGAAAGCAATGAAAAGCATGAAAGCAGGTAAGGCACCTGGATATGATAGAGTTTCACTCGAAATGCTTGAGCAATCTTGCTGCACACCTCGTTTAATTTATGCTGGGAACTGAAGCGGGTTCCGGTAGACTGGTGCAAAGCCGTGATAGTCCCAATATATAAAGGAAAAGAGTCGCAGCAGGACTGTAAAAGCTACCGTGGTATTAGCCTTCTTAACATTGTGGGAAAACTGTGTGCTGTAACTGTAACTGTACTAATTGAAAGGGTCATGAAAGAAACTGATGGAAAAATTTGGGATGTGCAAGCGAGATTCAGAAAGGTAATGGGGTGTACAAATCAAGTCTTTTTCATGCGCATGATCGCGGAGGTGTTTTTGCTCAAAAACCAAAAGGTTTCACGTTCATGGACTTGGAAAAGGCCTATGACAGAGTGGACAGGGATGTGCTACGGCAAACACTGAACTCATTTGGGTTGAGCGCTGGGTTGATACAGGCATTAAAGTCTCTTTACAGGGACTCTCGTGCTTGTGTTAGGATCAACGGGGTCTGCTCAGACTGGTTTGGCATCCATAAAGGTTACAGATCATTAAAAGAAACGGGTATGAAAGTGAACGGAAGCCATGGTTTTTGAAAGAGAAGAAAGTAAAACGATATGTGAAATAAGAATAGAAGGGGAGTTGATCGAGTTGTATATGTATATTTTGGATGCGTATTTAGCAAGGATTGGAGATATGATAAGGATATAGAACGACGAATGAACGCAGGAAATAGAGTAAATGGGGCCCTGCACGCTATTATGAAGAGTCAGAATGTATTAAAAAAGGCACGCATGGCAATGCACAATGCTGTGTTGGTCCCTAATTTAACGTATGGTAGTGAAAGTTGAGTGTGGCGGAAGAAGCACGAGAGTAGAATAAACACAGTAGAAATGCGGCGTTAAGGAGTATGTTAGGGCTGAATCTGAATGACCGGGGGAGAAATTGTGTGATAAGAGGAGAGTGGTTTGCAAGATGATATTGTAACCAGTATTAAGAAAGGAACGCACACATCACCGAACCACCGAAGGGTTCGGTAATGTGGAAAGAATGAATGAGGAAAGAGTGACAAAAAAAATATGTTGCAGAAGTGAACGGCAGAGTCGGAAAGGGACGTCCTAGGTGAAAGTTTATCGACTGAATTGGCGATATATTGAAAACGGACCAAATTAAGAGTACCCTTAACCGAAGAGCATGTATGCGTAGGTATATGGATGTGAAGGATGCGAAAGAGGTGTGTCAGGATCGTGCCAAAGGGAAGTCTGTAGTCTCTGCCTACCCCTCTGGGTGACAGGCGTGAGTGTTTATGTATGTATGTATTATGCATGAAAAATCCCGAATTCGGATACTTTTGACTCATTTAAAAATATGTAAAGAACGAGAATATGTAAAGTCTGGGTTACAGGCGTGAGTATTTATGTTTATGGTATATTATGTCTGAAAATAGTCCCCTAATGTGTCCCCTAAGATGGATTCTCATATTTTGGTAAGGTTCAGTTTTGCCACTGAAGGCTACAAATGAGACCGCTTCAAGCACGCTTTAACTTCGTCCGCTGGGCATTACTTGTAAAGTCTGCCGGAAATCGCCTGTTAATAATACAGTAACTCCACCCATTTGAAAATTGTTATTCCTATTATCTTGTAAAGATCTACTTAGGGCCTCGAAACCCCCTTTATAACCCCCATAGTACTCTAATCCTAAACTGTTAATTTCGTTTTGCGAAGTATTTCTGCCATATTACTTTGTTTTGGTATATTGCAAAGTAGGGTTTCGGTTTGTATCAAATCGAGAGGAAGTTTACACGCGGAGTGTGCAGTTTTACCTCCTTCCAGCAGAGTGGCAGCAATTTCGGCCGATGCGACTGCTAAGGCGATATCACGATTGCTTCTCACTTTGGCCAATAGTTTATTTAACCGTTTTTTGGCAAAAACTAAGTTTTTTCCACAAGGAGCATCCAAAAAAGGATATTCACCTACACCTGTGTCAATACTGGAAAGTATTTTATAAAAGATATGCCTTTGTTCATTGGTTAGAAAGCCTTCACTACTAGGCACCAGTTATGCTAAGGAATTGACTTCTATTATATATATATATATATATATATATATATATATATATATATATATATATATATATATATATATATATATATATATATATATATATATATATATATATATTCATGAACTTATTTCCTTCAGGTGGTCCCGCTTATTGAGTAAGCCTTCAGACCTTTAAGGCAGAGGCAACCCGTACTGCTATAGGCTTTGTCGTCCTATTACTAATGCAGTTTCTCCTATGGTGACCAGACATTTATTGTAGATGTCATCTGCTAGAAGAAAGCCTTTTCACCTGTCGTTTTTGTCTTCTGATAGGCTACCGTGTGTAATCTGACAGAACGCCAACATCATACAAAAAATTCACGCATTTTAAATTGTGACTCGCATAAGGCTGCTTCCTTTAGGACAGAATCCCAATGTTTGTCGTCCTCTAGCTAGCCGTTGACAGTCTTCAAGTCATCGAAGGATGATGGACCTAACCTAACCTAACCTCGTGCAGAAGTAAGCGAAGATAGTAACACTCTGTGTTATTCGGGTGAACCGTGTGACAGAACCTTATTACAGGGGACCACCCACCTATGGTCTACTTCAATGTCTTTTAATTTAAGTGTAAAGCCACTGTCAGCTGAATATCGTCTTCTTAACTGTGGGTAACCACCGGCACCTGTCTGTGTATCTCTCAAAAATTGCCTGGCTCTCAAAAATAATAAATGTAGCTTAAAATATTTAAGCTACATTTATTATTTTTCATGCAGGTAGATTTATTATTAAGGTTCATACATCCCTGTAGGAACTTTAATAATAAACCGTGTATCATATTGTTTTAATTATGCCATATAAAATAGGATTCTTCATTTGGATTCGGTATCTCAGCACATGTAAGTTCATCCACCATGTCAGGTGAAATGCGGTTAAGGCGACACCGTGAAAAAATGCACCTCCTTTCATCGAATATTATAGGACTATGACACCACTAACGAAAGTGGAATTTTGATATAGGTAAATTCATGTCTTTATCTTGAATTTGATTGTTCAAAAACACGATTGTATAATTTTGACTCGATCATAATTATTTGCGAAAACACCTATAAAAAATCACTATAGTTGAAATTACAATGAAATTACTTAATCTATATAATTGGGAATCATTCAAATATATTCATAACATTAATATTCATAATTTGCTTGCTCATTATTTTGATTACTTAAATCAATAATTTTTTTAAAATATTTTAAGATTCTGACAATTTCTGAGCGCTTTTAATCGTCGCGGGCGCTACGCAATTTTATACCTTATAACGGCGTTTTTTCAAGTTTTTGTATAAATTATGTACTCACGCGGATCAGTACGGCGATAGCCTTTTCGATGTGTCGTCTTAACCATCCACAATAATTTGTGTATGGGAGGTAGACCCCCTTTCTGCCTTTCGGTAGAGAACATGTAACAACGTACCTATCCAAATATTTTTATTTGGTTAAGAAAGCCATTATTTTCTTAAGTTTGAGGTGAAAAACCCTTGCTATTATGTCGTGTCCGTTACATCTGTTTTGCCCAGGCAAAAACATCTCCGTGATTTGATCCCATCGAGGATTGCTTGAAAGTGTTGTAAAGAGATTGGGACGACCGTAGTGGCGCAAATACGTCATGGCGTCTTGTGTCTACTTATACATATAGAGTGGCCCCTAGTTAAAGAAGACGGCAGCATCATCTTTTTACCCAGCTGATCAGCATCAAAGTCCTGCCTGCCTATCACATCTTGCAAGTGTATACAACTGTTCGCTCTAAGCTGCACCTGATTGTTCCTAATGTAACTCAACCTTTCCGTCTAGCTTTACGCAAACATTTCAACTAAACACTGGTTAAACAGCGAACGAAAATATAGCAGATGATTATCTTCTCATTTCCATCATATACGGTAAAAATAAAAACTTTCCATTTAACCATTAACCGTTTTTTAATTGGTTGTTTGGTTTTAGGAAAGTTATTGCACTCTAATTGAACTTCTCTATCGTCCTCATCAACAAAATATCTCTGTAAGAACTGTGGTTCATTCTGGGGTGGCGGAAGCAATTTTCCAATCAAATGATACACCTCGCCCTGCATTTCGAATTTAGTCATAACACCATCCTGTATTATCTTTTTAGCTCTAAATGAGGTCATTGAAAAACAACTATTATAATGCGGCATGGCAGTCATGAAGTGGTGATCATACTCAGGGTGGTGGTTTTTTTTTAGGAGGCAACGGTTCGAGCTGGACATTTCTTGAATCGCAGCACATTCCCACAGATTACCCGTGTACTTGAGAGTTTTACACCACATGCATTCGATGTTGATAGGTTCCAAAACAACAATAATATCTTGTCATACGCTATGTGACTACTATAACTCAATCCAGAAAAGGCTTTAGAATTCCAAGGTTGTAGACGTCTTTCAACTCGCTGCCCTTCATGATTTCGTTCATATCATAACTGTGATACTCTGTATACTTCAAGGTGTTTGCGCCGATATTTACTTGCAGCCTGCTTATAAACTTCAGGGTGTTCCCGCTAATAATCAACGACAAGCCTGCCTGTGAATTTTAGAATTTTTTTTCTAATAATTAGCTGCATGTTTACGATGGTTAGAAGGTTCCCTTTGATTACATTTTTCTGTAAAATAAAAAAATGTTAAATATCAGTGCCATAGGCTTCTAATCCGTTCACCAGTTACACCCTATTTTTTCCAGACGGTAAACATTCTTCCAGTATAAATAAAAACGATGCAACTTTTGTGATTTGTAATGCGCACAAAAAAGGCATTGTAGCACAAGCCGGGCATAGCTACGCGTGTTTAATTCATAAATTTTAGTAGCCCTAGTTCATTCGCAAGCCGGAAATATCTTATACAATGGAGCGACAGCCGCCGAGCCTTGGCCACGCCTTCGATCAAGGTCTAAGAAATGGAACGTGTTGTAAACTGGTACTCGTTGAGGTCGGAATCGAAACAGCAGACTATAATCATCCATCAGATCATGGATAAATTAACATCGTATTTTAATGTTTCACCATATTATGAATATTTTTATTCTACTATAGACTAAAGTTACCTATAACTTTCTCTTGTCTAAATTGTTGTGGATTGTTTATGTAATAATTACCAATCTTAAAACTTCGATCAACAGTTGGTATTATTGATCGAAGTCTTAAAATGGTTAATATGAAACTATGAGAAGTAAAATGTATTATTAATATAATATATATATTAAACTCAGTCACCTATAAAGTAAAGATTTTCTTTCATTATTATAAAAAATAAATTTATATACTTAGTATTTAAAAGTTGTGTCTTTATGAAGATTAGGATTAGAATTTGTAAATTAATTTACATTTGGATTAACCTCCAACTGTAAATTAATTTACAAATCACTATCAATTATCAGGAAATTACAATTTACAATCAATTAATAGGAGTAATTTAAGCTAATTCTTCTAGTGATGTCATTACACGATACATACTATATTGTTGTTTATTTTCATATGTTTCATATATAGGAGCAACATTTGCAAATATAGGATGATTTATGCATAGATATTCTTTATTCACAGTATTATCATTAAATTCTTATTTTTATATTGATATTTCTATTTCCATCAATGTGTGAAAGTGGACTTTTACTATTTAATGAAATGGATTTTCGGAATATTTTTCCATTCCAGTATTGTCGTAAACCACTTCTAAAACAACAAAGTTAAATGTAGCTGGTAAGGGTAATTGGTATTAGGTAGCATTATTAGTATGTAGCTATTCTAAAAAAACACTACGTTGGGAAGATGAGGGAAGAGTGAGTGCACAATGCCTATAGCAAATTATAAAAAAAATTGATATTGTTTTTTTTATAGAATAAGGGTGACAAACTGACAAACAAGCACACAGTCCAGTGTGACAGTGTCACGCTTGCCCCGATCATCTTGTATGGGAGTATAGTAACTAGTGATGGGACAGCCTATAATTTTTAAGCGACTTTCAAAAAAGGAGTATGCTATTTACCGGTGTGTTTGTATGTATTTATACTTAAGCATATACTTTTTAAATTAATACCAAGGAATTAACACATATCAAAGAAAAATATCATAGGATATCAGAAGCAGAAATAATAATTGTTATCGAAACAGATACAGAAGAAGATATAAGTATAATTTGATTTTAGAAGAAAATAATACTATTTTAGTGCGATATTACAAGAAGAAGAAATGGTAGTATTATGTTGGGAGTACAGAATATTCAGAATAATGATTGGTAAAAAGTATTGTATTATAATTATTATGTGGACCAAAATAGAAGAAAACTCCAATGCGTTTTTTTAACAACGATGATGTCGTTTTTTTCTTTTAAATTTAACTGAATAATACATTTATTCATAAGTTTTTATTCATCTAAAATAGCATACTTAATATATGTACCAAAGCATTATGATGATATTATTATAATTTTTAACGTTTCTGAATAAAATTTTATTTTACACTTAGCATTGTTTTTATTATACTTCCAAAACATCCAGAGCTAGTGTAGTAAATCTATTTAAAGGCACACCACTATATCGGTAAAAACCAGTTACACTTGCCCCATGTTGGGAAAAAATCATTGTTACACAAAAATGGACGTTCAATTCGTAATCATAGATCATAAAATATATCGACATTAGTATCGTTTCATCAATTTTATCGAAAACCACAGATAATAATAAAGTAACTACAAATAGAAGCGTACCGTCACTTTTTTCTCATTCAATTCATTCAAATGTGACGGTCTTTCACCTCAATTAATTTTAATTACATCAAATTATAAAATGCTACTTGTAGACATACTAAAATGCTTGATCAAACAAAGAATCACTTAATAATTAGTTATGAAATTAAATTCGCTATAATAAATCCATACAGAGAAGAAGTATTTAAATGTCGATTATAGTTTTGATTATAATTTATGTCACACTTGCCTCAGGTGATCTTACCTATAGCACTTAAGCGATAAGATGGTAAGTAGTTAAGGAGGCTGCGTTACATAAATATCACACTACTTCAACCAGAAGAATACGTACATAACAATATTACGCAATTCAAAATTATAAATCACTATGTTCTACTAATTTTGATTTCGGTTGTTATTCAAAACTAATACCATCGATATCGATACCAATCTCTAATATAGAATCAATTAAATAGTAAATATGAGATAGATTAAGAGCAATAAAGTTTAAGTGAGGGCGTGAAGGTATCGGAATACAGAACAACTTGTGATAGCTTTCCCTATACATTGATATTTATTTACAACTTGATTACTTACGTAGTGTGTGCAATGGAAGTAAGATAACTATAGATGAAGTTATTTTAAATCATCATAGTCATCGAAACTAAATAAGTGACAATGAAACTGTCTTCACAAGAACATTAATATAAATAGAACCTTTTTTTTTCAATTTTGAAAAAGATAGCAGTGTATCTGGTCTGGAAAACTCTATATAAAAATGTAGATCTCACGCAGTGTTGTGTTGTTTCGGATTCAGATGCGACCCTTCTGGATTAAGATGAAATGCCGCGTTAACAGCAAAAAGAGTCTATAACAAGGAATCACTGTTTTTTTTATAGAAAAATGGTAACAAACGAGCACACATTTCACCTAAAGTGGATGCTGTGGCCCGTGGACACCTACATCTATCTTCCACTAAGAATCAAAATGTAATTAAAGTAGGGTAACCCGTAAGGGTAATAAGGGTATCCGATTCTCAATCACCATACCATACGCAAACACAACAGCATAAAGCTGCTATTTCATGCTAGTGTTCTGTGAGAGCGTGATCCCCGGTTGAGTTGACCCCTTCGTGATGTAATCATAATATAGCTACCGCGAGGCTCTATCACGTTATTATGTTACTATTTTAAGATGGTGTAGTGAGAGCAGGACGTAAGGGTGCCAGTTTTATTCAGGCAAAGCTAGTGTTGGCCAGGGAATCGATGGATGCAGTTGGCTCTGGACTTGCTTTGTGGCAATCTATGGATGTGGACCTTGGATGCCCATAAAATTGAAGGTCGTATTTTTTTAAAGACGTTACCCATTAAAACACTAGGAATTTCTTCTGTATTATGGAGGCAGTTCGCAAACATAAATTGCACAAAGACAAACATCCAGATCCGGAACAATTATTTGTAGGCCTTACAAGTAGTTGTTCCGTCCGGGATTCGAACCTGCGGCCTCTAACGCAGAAACTCATTGTTAGGCCACTGCGCCATGGAGCCGTAGGGGAGACTCATGTTTAATAATGGACTTGTGAAGGGTCGCAATGATTGATAATTACCAGTGCGTGTATGTTTAAGCTGACATCGTTACCATCTTAAAACTCGGAGATATATTGAAAATTCAACTCTCGGACCTATTGCAATATCTTCTTGTCGCAAAAATTATATAAATACACATATAATATTCTAAAAATTGATGCGAGATTATATAACGGCGTGTTTTGAAATTTTGGCCAAAGCTATTTTAACTATTCGACATTGATCAATTCTACTTTCGATTGAACATTTGTTTCTATGTTTTTCTCAAACGACGGAGTGATAGAACGATCCATGTTACAGATATACTATTTGCAACGAACTGCACATCATTGTGCATTCTGAGCAACACGAGGATCGTCGACCTAGCATAATAAGTCTATAACTAAACCACACAGTAAGGAGAAAGGATTTACTCATGTGACTACACTAAACTTTGCGAAGTTGTTACAACATAATGTATTTATTTTTATTATTATACGATGAGCTTACTAAAAATTTGATATTGGTTTAAGATATTTATTTTCTCAAAAGAATTAAAATTCACTTACATGAGAAATGTACAACACTAACATAATTTTATATTAAACGGCACGACACACAAACAAACTGATAAAAAAATAAAAATACACCATTTTTTTATAATTTAAACAAATAATGTTTAAAAGTTATGAGTACATAGTAAAATAATAAAAGAAGGCTACTAAAGATTAAGATAAACATTCAATGACGGTTACTTTATTTGGTTCGATCACCGAGTGCAAAATTATTCATATACCGACTTTTAGCTTCATTTAATCGAATTTACGTTGAACAATAGAGACTGGAAGTGATATTATGTATTTTTGATTGAGCGCAATTATTACTTGGTTGGATAATTAAATGACCTAATGAAATTTAATAACTATATCTGTGTTTATATGTATACTTGTTAAGAATTCCTTTTTTAATGTTTTGTTTCATTTGCTTTTTTTATTAGTAATTAGTACATACATACATATAAGTATATTTAATTATATTTTTATATACATATATACACACATATATACATACATATAGACACATATTTATATTACTATAAAAGTAAGGCTTATTAATCATAAGTACCCGGTTGACCGAGCTTTGCTTGGTATTTTTCGCTCGGTTTTTTTTTTTAATTCGTGTGTTTTGGAAATTATATTTAGATACAAATTACATACTGATGAAATATGAATAATATTTTTTGATCTTAGCGACATAATAGAAAAAACTGAACTGGTTATTTGAATAAAAAAATCATATTTGCAATTAGTTTAATTTAAATTTTCGTGTTTTTAAAAAATGCTAAAAAAAGGGCTCGAAAAAATAGATTTTCTCAAAAATGAAAGGAACTTGAAAAAAAATTAAAAAAGTCGGTCGGTCGGTCTGGGCTCGAACCGGGGTTTTACGATTCTGTGACCGACCATATTATACCAATTAAGCTATTTATAATCATTGACAATCTGTCAAAATTTACCTTCTTATTCTAACGATATTGTAGCAGTTTTTCATTGCCTAAAAACACGGACAAAAATACATTTTCTAAAAATAAATCCTAGCTAGATCGATTTATTATCCCCGAAACTCCCTGGACACTAAATTTTATGAAAATCGTTGGAGCCGTTTCCGAGATCCCGATTATATATTTATATATATATACAAGAATTGCTCGTTTAATAGTATAGGATTTTACTAAATCGAAGCTGATATTATGCTAATTTAATAATATTTTAGCATTATTAATTTACCTACCAATATTATAACCACCCAATCAAATTAAGCACAATTTCACGAAGAAGTAAACCACCTTGATTATGTGTTTAGAAAATAATGTTTTAGTAATCTTTTAAAGGTTGTCATAGATTTGGCATCCCTTATGTCTTTTGGTAGGTTGTTGTAGATTAGGGCACCTTCATTTAAAATACATTTTTTACCGTAGTTAGTACGTGCTATGCGTAGTTTTAATTCTCTGTAAAGTCTTGGTCTTAGTTTTGTTATAGGTTTATTTTTTGTAAAACTTAATTCTGTGTGAATGCTTTTATTTAGTATTTCACGTACTAAAATGGAAGTATAATATTTATATGTCAGTGATATATTCATGATTTTAGTATGCTTATAAATTTGGGCTGTTGGAGTAAGAAAGTCGTAATTATATAGTACCTTAATCAGTTTATTTTGTGCTACCTGTATTGTTTCTATATTGGTTTTTGCTGATGTGCCCCAGACTTCTATAAGGTATTCAATATGTGGTTTGACTAATGAATTATAAATAGTGTAACGCACACTACGTGGGAAACATTTTACAATATTTCGCAGTGCGCCAGTGAGAGAAACCAATTTAGATTTAATATTATTTATATGACACTTAAATGTCATATGATTATCCAACCGGAGACTAAGGTATTTTTCATTATCTACTTTAGAAATTGGTTCACTATTTATTGTGAGAGGCTTATAGTTACCAATTTTTTTTTATTTTTTGATGTAAAAATTACGTAGTGTGTTTTAGTAATATTTATAGTTAGACGGTTAGATTGAAACCACATATTCAATGTGTTGAGATCTGATTGGGCATCGGTAATCAATTCGTTAATTGAATATGTATAGTAAAACAGACTTGTGTCGTCTGCATACAATGTAATATTACCTTTTAATCCTATATCCTTAATACTATTGATGTAAATCAGAAAAAGCAGCGGTCCTAATATGGAAGCTTGCGGTACTCCAAAAGTTATTAATTTTGGTTCACTTTGATTAGAGCCAATCTTTACTACTTGATATCTATTGGATAAATATGAAGCAAAAATTTTCAATGCAGATCCGGAAATACCCATATATTTCAATTTACACAGTAACAGTTCATGACTAACTGTATCAAATGCTTTTTTAAGGTCTTTAAAAATACCGAGTGCTATTTGTTTTTTGTCTATGCCAAGTTTGATTTTTGTGACTAAATCTATTGTAGCTGAAAGAGTGTTCGATTTCGGTCTAAAGCCATTTTGTTTATCGTATAATATTTTTTTAGAATTTAAATACTTTGCAAGACGATTATATAACACACGCTCGAAAATTTTGGATAGTACTGGTAATATTGAGATTGGTCTGTAATTTCCGGGATCTGATCTAGTTCCTGTTTTATATATCGGAGTTACTTTTGCTACTTTTAAACTGTCTGGAAATACGCCTTGTTCAAAGCAGTTATTGATGCAGTTTACAAGCTCATCAGCAATTATGTTCTTGATACATTTTATAGATTTCGTACTTACCCCGTCTAATCCAGTGTTAGTGTTAGGATTTAAATCATCTATAATTTTGTCGATTTCGTGTAGAGATACGGGTGGCCAATAGGATATAACATTACTTCCAGTTTCGATAATTATTGCGTTTAATACTGTTTGATTAACTTTAGGTATTTGATTTGCCAGGATTGAACCAATATTTGAGAAAAAATAATTAAAACATTCACAGATAGCTTTATCCTCACTAACGACAGATCCCACTTGCGTGATCAGTTTATTTGGAGCAGTAGTTTCTTTTATCTTGTTATTTGATAGATCGTTGATCAGTTTCCACATTTTTGCTGGTTTTTGTTTACAGTCTTTAAACGCCTTATAGTAGTATTCACTTTTAGTTTTTTGTATTATATTGCTTACTTCATTTCTTTTCTTCACGAAGTTATCTCTTGTACTTTCATTGTCTGGATTAGTTTTATATTTGTGCCATAATTTGTTTCTTGTGTTTATTTCGTTTAAGATATCTTTATTAATCCAATCACTTCTTGGTAGGTTGAGGAATTTGATCTTAGTGTCTTTGCTTTCATTTATACTAGATAAGACTTTTTCTTCCAGTTTTACATATTCACAATTATTACTGTTTCCAGTTATTGTATTATACAATTTGGTGTAGTTTATTGATTTATATTCATATTTTGATACCGCATCTTGCTTATACTTTTTGATTTCAAAATAGATCTGTTTATGATCAGACATAGCTGATTCTATTATATCAAGGTGAAATTGTTGTTCTTTGAGACTCGTGCTGACATGGTCTATAATAGTAGTCGAAGAAGAAGTTACACGGGTAGAGTATTCGGGGTCAATTTTATTTAATAATTTGTAGCCACACTGTTCCAACATTTCCATATACATCGAAGTTGTACGTTCTTGGGATGATAGGTCTACATTGTAGTCACCAAATACCACTGCGATTCTGCGCAATTCCAATTTTGTTGAATATGTTTCTATGAATTTATTAATATTGCTGTTGTCGGGTTTTCTATAGACGACACCCACATCCAGCGAATACTTGTCAACATGTATCCATAGATAATGATTGTTATCAAGACATTGTTCTTATATAAGATTATGTTTCATGATATTGTGTGCGAAGATTGATACTCCACCACCTCTGCTACTAGGTCTAAAGTTATAGTAATGGGTATAACCACATATCTGAAATTGTTTAGCTTGCTCTTCACACTTTATCCAGGTTTCCGTTATCATAATTAAGTGAATCGTAAATTTAAAACATTTTAAAATACATATTAGTTCGTCAAATTTGCCTGCTTTAACTATACTGCGTGCACTGACATACAGGCATTTTAAGGAGTCTTTTGTCGTTATGATATTCTCATACTGAGAAGCTAGTTAGTAAGAAATATTTTTAGAGATCGGAATTTGATTATCATAGAATTTTGTTAGTTTTTTGGCTTAATTTTAACTATTTTAGGTATACCTTTGTTGTATTTGATAGTTAGATTCATCTCTCCATTGTCCATACGATGTTTCAACTCTTCTTTAAGTTTTTTGTAGAAAGATTGTTGTTGAGGCGTTTGATCTGGGAAAATTTTTAATGGGATTCAGTTTTTCATTACTTTTAGAACGTAATACAAAAATAGCTTCTTCTGGTGTTGAGAAACACACTTTGAGTAGGCGTTGCTTGTCTGGCGCATACTTTCCCATGTGTGTTATACTTTTTGGTTCTGTGCAATCGTTTGAGATCTTTTTTAATAAACCAAGTACTTCTCTCTCTCAGCCTCTTTTCTATCTTTATAGTCAGATATATTTGTTTCCATTAATCCAGTTATTATGATATTCTTGCTTCTAACCAATCGATCAGAAAGTTCTGCCATCACAGTTTCTTCTATTGTGCTACTAACGGTTGTTGTGGTAAGTGGATCTATTAGTTTTGTACTTTGATGGTTTTTTTTATTTCAGAGTCAAACATTTCTATTTGTTTATCTTTTTCATTATATTTACTGATTAAGTTCTCTATATTACGCTTTATTTTCTCATTTTCGAATCGGAGACTATCTATCTCGGTCTTAAGATCTTTTACATGTTCTTTCAATGAACTTACATCTTCCGATATCCTGTTTATGGCTTCCGCTTGATTCGCGTTAATTGACGTAAGAACTTGCATCATTTCTGCCATTCCTTTTCGTATTTCGCGTAATTCTTCTTTAATATCTTGATCACCAGAGTATTTCCGCTTACTACGAAATGTAACTTGTGGCGCTGTTGAAACGTCTGTGGCTGACTCTCCCGTCGACAAATTGGGCTGTGAACCACTAAGTCCGGCACCTGTGCCACTTCTAGTAGGTGAGCGTATTAGCATCATGTTGATCTGTGGCGCGTGTATTCACTCGCAGCGTACTTAGCAGAGTAATGTCACAACAGCGTAGGGGAGTGTATGCCGATTTATTATATGCACCTTATTAACTTAAGAATTAAGGTCGTTTGAGTATATTTTATTATTTTTGTAATTACAACCGATAACACGTCCACTTTGTTCGGTGTCGCGCACAATCAATCATTGCTATAACATGAATTATCGCCCCTTTTTAATAGAATTTGGGTGACAAACGAGCACAAAGTCCACCTGATGGTAAGTGGATTCTGTGGCCCATAGACATCTCTACATTTATCTACGATTAAGAATCAAAACGCAGATGCGTAGTCAACCCTAAAGACTAAGAGGGAATTCCTAGTTTCCTGTAAAAAGGGGTCTCCGGATCTTTTGAACGCAGATAATTAAACATATATATTTGTTTATTAGGGAAAGTTAGTAGGTAGCTTATTGTGATGTGTTGAATATAATTTTTAAGCTTAATATTTTTTTTTAATTTAATGGAAAAGCGTTTTAATAAGGCGATTATTTAGATGGAACAAAGATACGGGTGACAGGTAGTTAAATCGATAAGGTACAATAATAAATTAACCTGTTCTAATTTCTGAAGTGTTTTGACTATAATTAATCCCCGAATTTTGCCAGAAGTAGGTTTTGTTAGAAGTAGGTAATAGATGATGCGATGAGGTCGTCATAAACGATATGCTTTTAACTTCTTACTGTACTTAAATATAGTTAATATGATTGTTAAGTAACTGACCATCAGTTTCAACCACGGCGACGATTTCTGAATACTATCACAGGAGATGATGAATGCACTTACTGTGTGATTCACTTAATTATCCATACTTACTCGGTCATAATGTGAAACTTATGCGGTAAGATCGAAGGTAAGGTTAAGGCCAAGTTGCAATGTAAAAGGCAAGGGAAACGTTGTTACTGCACAAACGGACTCGAAGACTTTTAGAACGATTGCCATCAAAACTTTGTAAGCGTATTGACCAGCCTTAGTGAAAAGACAATACAATTATATAAATAATAATAATAAATAGTACTTGCATCTTTGTAGATCTAAATACATGTTATTTAAGACATAGTATATGATAAGGCTTTGTGGCGTTTAGTGTATTGATGTATGCGGCATTCATTTCACGCTGAACATCGCGGCACGATGACCTACAGCACGATCTTCATTTGTTTTCTACACAGAGGCACAGAATAAATAATAGCACTACGTAACAGAGGGCGAGTACAGTCTGAGTGCACGCAATGTTTGAGCTAGTGAATGCTCTTCACTCAGGTGTAAGGTCTCAGTAAAGAGCGTTCTTGATTTACAGTGTCCTGCGTGGTGATCGCTTAGTATGTGTGCTAAACACACCACTATCCCACATGCCCCACTGATGCAGCCCCTCTCCACTAAATCTAAGGACTTATAAACCTTGCAATTCAACCACAAATTTTGTGAGCATCTCTTGCCGCACACGCCCTATCGGGACTATGAATTTGAATGAATTTGAATGAAATCTGAATTTGCAATTACATCAAGCGTTTGTGATGTAGGGAACTGCATAAATCTATTTTTCGAATATCTATTGTTCTCACACAACCCATGTTGCGGCGACAATCAAAAACACGTATAATTCCATAATTATACATGTCTTTGATTGTCGCCGCCAAGTATTGTAAGCGTTTTTAGAACATCAAAATTAATGCAAACAAACCGAATATAGGATCTTTAAACATTACTTGAACTCTTTGTAAAGACATGATGAGGTTCAGGGGTATAAGGAAAGAAAGGAGCGGGTGGAAAGTCGGAACACGAATTTAAGTGTTGCGTCGCTCTTCGCGCGCTGTGTTTATGTATAGGAGGCCTCATTGTGTTTTTTGACGTAAAAGCAAGTATTTTTGTTCGTAAATTTTTGCAATTATTATGATTTTATTAAAGTAAGAATATTGAGTATTTTGTATTGTTTAAATTAAAGTTAGTAGAATATGGCTGTATGATTAGTTTTTATTTAAATTTGTTGTCATTCTTACTATGAACCGTTTTCTACCAAGAAGGGGGTTGGGGACAGTTGAAACGTTTTTTGTGGGTACAGTTGAAACAGTTTATTTATTTAATTTTCTTGTATCTTAGATTCGAAGGGAACGCCAAAGGAACTACGAAAGGTCAGGCCGACTTATCGAAGTATAAACAAGCCTATGAAGATGTAAAAGCTAAATCTTCATTAGGTAAAGCGGCAGAAAAGAATGGACTGAACAACTGTTCCCTGTTGAGGTATTTTTTTTTGAATTTGAACTTAATTTAATTTATTTAGAAATCTATCAAACGAATTCTGTAAGTAAAAAAAAACTACAACAATGGCCGGTATCCTTGCAATGCTTCATTGATTCGTAACATGTTGTGGAAAATCACATACAGTTACATTTTACTATTTTTGATGATGATCCTTTACTGCGCTATAAACAAAAGAAATATATTTTTTTCAATTTAACAACAGGTGCATCATGATAGAATAATTTTCATAAGGTAAATGAACCGTTGTGTTCGACCGGTTTCGGCATAGAAGGAAGCTATAAATAATTCGTTGGCGTTAAAAATTTTATTGATTTTTGCTTACATGCAAACAATTAGGAAATTAAATAAAAAGTTTGGTAAATTGTTATAGTTGCAAAAAATCAAAATTCATCCTTTTATTTGGGGACATTAAAGGTTTCAACACTATTTACGCGGCTGGTGAAATTTAAAAGAGAAAACAGCTTTACTAGATAATGAAAAGAAAGTGGGGATCTCCCACGGTGGGTGCATTAGATAAATTGTACTTTAAATGGTATACTTACAGCCTACACACGTCACACTCCTTTTTTTTTAATTTATGCACAGTGTACAGGTCCAGGTCTCCTATTATTTATTACTTGCTTACAATACTAAAAATATATAAACTTTGACATTTAATAAAAAGTCAAAGCCGACTTCATAAAGCTAAAAAGAAATTAAATAATTTCTCATTCGGGAGTCTTTGCTAAGACATGGTGTGTAGACAAAATTTAATCTAGGTTTTACTTTACATTAAAATTTAAAAAAAAAACCCTTTTAAGTGGACTTCGCTTTAAGAAAGATCAAGGGCTGTTAAGGTAACAACTAGACGACACATATAACTAACATTAAAAACTTATCCCATATTATCCCACCGTAACTGTGGAGAATATACCATAGGACCACCCTCTAAAGTGTAACCTATTTAATAAAATAAGTAATCATTAAAATGAGTTTACAATCGACGAAGATATAGCGTAATATACATACACAAACATTAGAATTGAGAACCTCATCATTTTTCGAAGCCAGCTAATAAACAATGAATAACCAATCATAGTTTATATCGTAAAAGCGTGTTACATAATAACAAATGCGCACTCTTAATCAAACAACATAACATATTGGCGTTAATGATAAAGAAGAAAAAATGTTAGGATTTTAATGACATTAATGTTAAGTACAGATCAATGTATGTATGATCAATGTGTAAAGAAGATAAAATGTTAGGATTTTAATGACATTTAATGACAGATCAATGTTAATTAATAGATACGAAAGTAAACTTACAAATAGACAGTGTAGTTGGGTGAACATGTTGCGGCTCCGACGATTGTTTGTAGAGTGGCGGCGCACCGTGGGACGGTGGAACTGCGCTCACGCACTGTCTGCGATCTACGAACTGACCGCGACTGGATGTGACCGCTCTACGATTTCGTCTTATTCAACACATTACAAGAAAAGTAAATGGACTATTCTAAATACACGTGTTTAACGTGGTAGAGCCACGCTGCTGCTATATTATAGTTGTAGCACGAATGGGTCGGCTCAACCGGGGCAGGACCACGCTCTCACAGATTATCAGCGTAACATAGCAGCGTATTGCTGCTGTGTTTTCTATGGTGAGTGTAGAGAGCCGGAGACTCTTTTTACCGGAGTCGAGGCATTCCTTCTTAGTCCCCGAGGACTGTCACCCCTGAGGGTAACAACGCATTAGCATTTTGATTCTTAATTGAGGATAAATGTGAATGTCCATGGGCCACAGCATCCACTCACCATCAGGTGGACTGTGTGCTCGTTTGACACACAATGCTATTAAAAAATCTCGATAATTATATCCCTGAAATACTTTTGTATGCAATTCATCATTTTGTGTTTCTCCACTTTAAATTTCTAGGGCATGTCACAGATGTTCTTCGAAACGTACCTAATGATCGCCCAGCAGCCGAGGTAAAGTCACCGTTGATAAAGCAGAACTACACAGAAAAGAGTAAGGAATAGTGCTATGGTAATTTCTCATAATTTTGTTTTGGTATATTATGTAAACAAAGCCAAAAAGTTAAAACACAAATTCCTTTCTATTTCTAGACTAATAGTGTACTAGAAAATCTTTATATTTTTTTATTTTTAAAATACAGTAGAAAAATTAATATAATTTTTTTAATTTTTTTATAAAAACTTTACCTTTAATTTTTGCTCTCTCTACTGTGCAGGCGTTTTACGTAAAACCACAATTGTATAAGTAATTTTATATAGTAATCCATCATCCAAAGTTTAAAATATTTTATGATATTAAAAAAGCTTCGAGCTTCCAGTTAAGTTTTATTTCAATGGAAGTGTCCTTGAAAGCAAATGCAAGCACGCTGTGCTTTGTCCTAGTTAAGTGATAAGCCTTAGACTTTTAGATCTTTTCACACAGGTGGGCATAGTGACTGCCCAATTATTTCCACGTTGTTGCAATATGTGGTTTGATCCGATTTTTGCTGCGAATATATGACACAGTGCACAAATAAATGTATATCGTAAATATAAATCAAAGAATCAAATGTTTTAGATGCATTCAGCAATATGAATGGATTTTTTTAGTTTGAAGTAAATAGTACTTTTCGATGAATCCAATTCTTCAAAATCTTGACAGTAAAAATGAAAAATGAGTGCGCGTTGTGATGGCTTACGGAAATGCGACGTGGTCCTTCACAGCTTGCCGTATGAAAAGTCATCAGTTATGCCGCAAAATGAGCTTCGGTGAAGGAAATACTGTGCTCAAGGATTATTTTCGCGTGTTATCAAGTATATCCGGAATAAATCTAGAATAATTAGTTGAAGTGGTAGTGGATCGCTCATATAGCTCGAAGAACCGATAACCCACAGGCCAGAAATATTGTCGAGCGACAGCCTAGCACAAGTAAGCGAAATGTAGGGCGACCCCCACTGGATAGAGTGACGACCTGGTAAAAGGAGACCACGGAGAGTGACGGCAATGCCAATATTCTGAGATGATAATCAAATAGCTGCCTTGTTGCACCACGTCCGGTTCCCGCTTTGACTCAACAAAACGCGCCAATACTATCCCATAAAATACTTTGTTTTTTATATAGACTAAGGTTAACAGACGAGCATACAGTCCACCTGATAGTAAATGGATGCTGTGGCCCCTAGACATATAAATCTGTCTGCGGTTAAGAACCAAAACGCGTCGTCACCATTAAGGACTAGGATAGAATGGCTTGTTTCCAGTAAAAAGGGTCTCCGGTTCTCGACACTCACCATGCGAAACACAGCAGCATTAAGCTGCTATTCTACGCTGGTATTCTGTGAGAGCGTGGTCCTACCCCGATCGAGCCGACACATGCGTGACACAACTATAATAAAGCTCTAGCGTGGCTCTACCACAGTGGTCTCCAATTAGTTTCGCTCGGGGTCCGTTTTAAGAAATGAAATGACCATCTCGGTCCGCACATTTTATTTATAAGAAAAAATATTTATTAAACAAATGTAATTAAGGAAACAACAAAGGTATTTTGTTACATAAGTATCAATGCGAAAAATGACATTTTTTGTTGCGAATTATCTGTCTGAGTGTAATTATGTGTGTAGTTTGGAGTAAAATTGGTGCAAACTATTGACATTAAAACCTGGAGATGTCCAGTAGTAAGTCGAAAATGCTGCTTCACAAATATATGTCGATCCAAACAAAGCAAGAAGTTTCAAAGCTATTTTTTGTAATTCTGGATATTTATTACCACACACAAATTTTATCCAGAACTCTTCACTGGAAACTACCGATTGTTTGTGTTTTAAAACTGTGTTTTCTTGGAAATCGATCATTTCCATCTGCATAGTAGCTTTATCACTTCCGAAAACAATTGCAGCATCATTGCTCCATTTACCATCAGGATGCAGAGAGTAAATGCTGCTGAGGATTTCTACAACATTCTCAATTTTCCGTAATGAACGTCTTGAATTGGCGAACTCTTTCTCACTCGCTCGTTACTTCGCCGGGCCGTTTTCGAATTGACGTCAACAAAGATAATGCGGAGGATACATTTTTATTAAATTACGTACAGCTTGCGTCAATCTTTTTGGGGCCACTATATCGGAAGTAGGCTTTAGTGTAAGTTACTGTGTTCTCGCGGGTCCGCACCAAGTGGGTCGGCGGTCCGGATGCGGACCGCGGTCCGCCATTTGGTGACCCCTGCTCTACCACGTTCAAAAAGTATTAATAAGTAATAAGTAATATTGCAAGCACGGGCGCCATATAAATAAACACAGTCCTGGCCTGTAATTTTCTTAGCAATTGCGATTAACCTAACAAGTTATCAATTAAGCGGAAGTCGTATATTGTCGTGGGAATAGAAAGATGGGAAAGTGATAAAAAATAAATTAAGTTAATACTAGGTACCTACTTGCTCTTTGGACAGGTATTTGCTTTTCAAGTTAAACAACTTTTACAGACATTTGATCTTACCAAAAGTATATGGCACTTGAAACAGCTGATGAGCGTTAACCATACTTGTTCAGTCGGTCAAAGATGTTTAGCTGATGATTGGTAAGTAACAATGCATACTTGGAAAAAATGGCAGTCATTAATTTTTTTAAGAAAATTACCCCAACACTAGAAACTTATTTCGTATAATGATTTTACAACCCAAAAAAATTTGTAGGCCATTTAAATAGATGTTCCTATCGAGTTTCGAACCCGCGACCTACAGCGCAAAGCCAAACACTCATTCACTGGTAACAGGGCTACCGAGCGTAATTTGAAATATTAGAAAAATGCGTATTTCATTATTTTAATCCAAAAGTAATTGTACCAATTTTCAAGTCATTAACAGAGTACAGAAAGTTGACCAACGACTTAATGACCGTGTCGATGATTAGTACAATTGGCAAAAAGACATGTTACTTCAATAGTGGTTGCAAACGCAATGAACCAATCATGGAAAAATTATTAATAAAAAAGTAGTCTCTGCTCTTGCTGTTTTTTAGTGTATATTTGCTCTTCTTTCTAGGAAAACATTAGACATTTTAAAATAATAACACGTTCCCTGCCGCGATAGGCTTTCCCTTTACCCGTTTTGATAAAAAAATAACACTAAAATAAAACAGACAAAAACATTCATTTTATTGTAAAATCTTAGGGACCTTATTATTTGCATTTTAACAAAGAATAAAAAAAATCTTTCTCTTTACATATTCTTTTTCTTTACATATTTTTGAATGAGTCAAAAGTATCCGAATTCGGGATTTTTCAAACCTTAAAAATTCGTAACTCCGAAAGTATTAACTTCATCGTAAAAAGTCAATGGACCTTTTTATTTGTATTACATCAAAGAATATATTTGCGTTTGAAAATAACAGTTCCTTGCTATTAAAAAAATGAATCGGTTTAAAAAATATGGCACCGAGTTTCCCCATGGCATGGCATTCAAATTGTCGGTTTTCGGTACTCGACTTACCCTCCAGTCGCATCTTAAAGAATTAATTATAGACAGGATATCTCAATATGATTAAGGATTATCTAAACCCATTAGTGACAGGGGTGCCTACTCCCAGAAATTGATGTAAAGACACCAGTAGGAGACGTCCCAAAACCAAAAATACAACACCACCCTCAACCGAGAGGAAAATCCCCACGCACGACTTGAGTTTTTTCTGGTTAAGTTGTAAAGGCCGTAGGGCTAACAACTTCCGCTTTCAGAAAAAAAACCTGCATGCCTTTTTTTATAGGATAAGCGTGACAAACGAGCACACAGTCCACCTGATGATAAGTGGTTGCTGCGGCCCATAGACATCTACATGTATCCTCGATTACGAATCAATATGCAGATGCGTTGTCACCCGTGAGGAATAAGATGGAATGCTTCGTTTCCAGTAAAAATAGTATCCGTTTCTCTACACTCACCATACAAAACACTACCGCTATTTTACGCTATGTCGTTACATAGCATACGACGCGCGGGAAAGTGGGGACGAAATTAGAATTTGAGCTGACATACTCTATCCCCTTAAAGAAATAAATGTATGAACTGCTGTATCACAATACCTTTGATAAAATTAGTCTATTAGTATAAAACTGACCTATAATTTTAGCACGCGCAATAAATCTAAACATCATGTTCCAAAGTATTTTTGGATAGACGTATAACTTTATAACAAGATTCCTTGTAATATTGATTTGCTTTAACATGAATTCGAAATGCATACAAAAAAAAACACTCATATGAAGCAAGGTATATGATATATTTATTACAAGGTATATACATAGAGGTATTATAAATAAGATCATTATTTAAAAGATAAGAATGAGTGGACAGAATGAGGTTCCTTAAAACTTTTCGGATGTATACCGATACAAATAAATAAAATTGAAGGGTCTCTTTGTAATGTCTAAAAGTAACAGCTTTTTACTAAATTCACCTGAAAGTGTAAATAGTATCAATAACAAAAACACAATTTTTAAATTTTTTGTCTGTCTGTTTGTTCCGGCTAATCTCCTTAATGGCTGTACCACAGAAATCTAAAAGGGGGATGAAAATTTTCGGCCATGGAACGCCCAACAATGTGCATTTGTTAAAAAAATATATCTTTATTTATGGTTATTAATCGCGGTATTCATTTATCCTAAAACAATGGGAATATTTTTGCACAAATTAAAAGTATCGAAAAGATAAGAATAAAATTAGGTAAATTTATTCATTAGTTTGTGAATAAAATAAAGTGTTGCCAATCACAAATCTCATTAAAAAAATCGGTTCCCCTTTTCGATCGATTACTTACGGTGTCATTATTACAATGCTAATATAATTTTTTGATAATTATTATGATGTTATGATATAGGTTTAAAACAACCGTTGACAATGGATATTTATCCAAAGCACGCAACCGTTATCAACCAGTTATTTATCCGACTACAGACGAAAATGGATGGTTATGTTTTTACTGTATGTGCGGATTAGGCTATGTTGAATCGTTTTTTGCTATGGTGCTTAAAAACGTAGGATGCATTTTATTATAGAGGGCGCTACTATCAAAGAATATTTTTTTTCGCTAAACTCGTAAAGTACTTGACCTACTTTGAGAATTCTTTCACCACTGGATTGTTCTGTATAATTTTAGATATCTAATATAGGATGAATTTTAGTACAGAGGGTGCTACTTTCAATGAATACGTTTTTTGGCTAATACAAAAATTACTAGACCGATTTTGAAAATTCTTTCACCATCACATTGCTAATGATGGCGTTAGTTGTGTGATAAAATTATATTATTACAATAATTAATTGTGAGATTAATATTTTTTAAATAAATAAAACTAAATACCTACCTAAGATGTTCAAATCCAATTATTATTTTTACAATTTAAGAATCGTATTTACACACTTTACTTACCCAGATTGATTATTATAGATAAACAGGTAATAAATCTAAAGTAAAAGAGCTCCGCTTAAACGAAAAAACTATTTATTAAAATAAAACCAAAAGTTGAAAAAAAGTGGTTTAGTGCGAGTCGGACTCGTAGGCCCATAAAGAGTTCTGTAGTAACAAGCATGTATTTTAAATCGAGTCAAAATACCACTATCATTATCGCCAGCAACAAATTATTTTGTTTTTCATCATTGAGCTATTATGTACTACGTACTAGAGGTGACACTGCATTCAGCTACTCTGTTCCACTCAACTGCGGTGCATACACCGCACTGCAATCAGTCACTCGCTAGGCGCTTGTAGAGTTGTCACTTGTTGTGTTGATTAAAAAAAAAATCCCTTGATAAAAGTATGCCGTCGTGTGAACTTAGATATTGTACAAATAATTCAAGAAATGTCAGTAAAAACCAAGGAATTACTTTTCATCAGTTAAAAAGATACTTAATCAATAAAAAAGTATTATAGATTATTAATAAAACGAATTATTCCGAAGACGCCATCTCGTGTCATGGAATATAGATTATGAAAATATGTTCAGATGCGATATTTCTGTGGATAATTAAGTATAGGACCAATATATTCTTATACACATTTTTTTGTAGAAACATATATAAGTTATTATAATTAGGCAAAATTTTTCATGTTGAAATCTGCTTATTATTCTTTTATTTTATTTTTAGGTTAGTTATGTTATAAGTGTTGTTAAACATACATTTAGTATGTTTTTTTTATATTTGACATAGATACTTTTTAAAATATTCGGATAAAAATATCATTAAAATGTAATTGTGATATAATATTATGTAATATTATATTAAATAAGCAAATACAATATACAAAATAAATGACAAAACTTAAATATTGTTCTCGATATAATTTACCTATTTATCAATACAATCTACTATTATCTACGGATCGTTCTACCAATGTTTATTCTATGACAAAAAAACCATCCGCGCGAACACAGAGTAGCGCACATTTTTGGTTTGAGATAGCTATTCTAGTACGTAAGTACATATTACTTCAATGAGCACAAGTTAACTGTTCTTAAAAATACATTTGAAATAGAATTTCAATAAATAAAGGAAATTATATTTTAAAAAGCGTGCAGAACTTAAAACGCGTCAAAGATTATTCTTTTTTATCGAATAAAAATCGATATCGTTTCATAGATTTTATGACAGTTAAGCGGCAACATCCAATCTGACAGCTAGGCCCCTGTCACTGTTAATGTCACAAGAATTCAATTGCGTGTTATCGTGTTATTTTGTTTTGTTGGAGAATGCTATTGTTGATCTCTCAACAATTGGCTCGATCACAGCGGGTAAATAGTTGGTACATATCAGGATGTGGCATGTCTTCCTCTAAGAAATGCTTTATAACTGAGTTTACTTGAATAATATCAATATAATAATTATAGCTTCTTTAATAGGTACAAGTTTCGAGTACAGTGAACGTGTAGTGTGCCACTCGCAAAATGCACCAATAGTTCGTCTTGAACATGTATACATCAGCTGTGGCACTGACACTTATGAGAATAAGATCACACACATTGTTTGGGTTCGATTCTCCACGTGAGGAACAATTTACGCCACGTGAGGTAAGTGTTTAACATTTTTAAATTTATTAAGTGTGATGCTCATATCTGATAATTATACATGTTTTTACACTGATTGTATATCAACTCAAGAACTTGTTTTATTTTTTCACACATCTTCAAACATCTTCACCACGTCAAGCAGGTTCTGCACATAAACAAGCTTCGGGCCCGCGCTTACGTCACAGTGACCGAGTGAAGCCGGCCACAGTCAAGCATGTGCAGTACTAGCATTTGTCAGGGGTGCCACAGACAAGATTGGCTACATCTTGAAGCGAGCTGATGTGAAGCATCAAGGTTCAGGGAAGTTTGCAGTTTGTGATCATATCCTGGGCGACCCCAACCAGATAGACATAAAAAAAAAGATTTGATAACCACAAATCCTCTAAAAGGCACATCAATTCCTATCAAGGATGATACGTCAGACTATTGAAATAAAAAAATTATTTCTTCAATAGAGAAGGAGGCTTGGTACCACCTGCTTAGGACCCTGTAATTAATGAAATTGAAATTAAACCCAAGCATACCACTGCAAGACTTCGAGACACAGTAAGTTCATTCTGTAGATCGGACCATAAATAAAAATTAAAAATCTGAAGGTACTCCAGGTTAACACTGACATTGGGACGTCTGTTACCTCAGTCCGCCGTGACCATGGGTGCTGGAAAGCACCCGAAACGTCTGGAATTAAAAATCAAAGAAATATAATTTGCGTATTTTATCGCATCTATCACGGGGAGTGCTCTGAGGAATTGTTCGGATTAATCCCAGCCGCCAAATTTCGTGAACGCACTACACGGCAAACGTCCCGATACCATCCACACCATCTGGATGCTTGGCGATCCACCACTGTACGTTTCACAAGGAGTTTTCTTCCACGTACAACCTCTCTGTGGAATAGTTTACCACCGGCGATTTTTCCGGACCGATACAACCTGGGGACCTTCAAGAAAAGAGCTTACTCCTTTCTAAAGGGCCGGCAACGCACCCGCAATTCTCCTGGTGTTGCGGTTGATCATGGGCGGCGGTAGTCACTTAACATCAGGTGAGCCGCATGCTCATTTGCCCCCTCTTCTATAAAAAAAAACGCGATAAAATCGATAAAAATAGTTGTTAAAAAAACTGCATTTGTGAAAATAAAAACTTATATACTTTCAAAACCCCGACGTTTTTTAAAGCAATTCCTTTACCATTTCATTGTTTTAATTGCATATTATCATATCTATATGCTTTTATATGTGGGCACCCATGGCCGAAGTGCCTATGAAGAGTGGGCATTCCTCTTTAGATTTCTGTGGGCTGTACCGATTTTGACGGAACTTTCACTTGCAGCTAGCTGATGTTATGAGGAGTATTATAAGCTACTATTATTTTAAAACAATAAATTGGGTTCCGCCCAAAAAAACCCTGAATAACACGCGGGCGAAGTCGCGGGAACAGCTAGTGTTTTATAAGGATAGTTTGTAACTGTTGGGAGGAAAATATTCTACTCGTAATTTTCTGCCGCTTCATTTTACAAGCGAAGAGACTTGTTGAAGCGATGGCGTAGCAATTTAATTTCAAAAATTGCTTTGTAAAAGCTGATTTTTATTAAAAATATTTGACTGACTTTAGCGCTTACCCTCTAAGTACCACGACTCTTACAAAGAAAATTATGAGCAAGTTAAAGTCAAAACTGTTCAAAGAATTAAAAGTTTCTAGTGTCGATTAACAAAATTGGTATTAAAACTTCTTCGTCATTAGTTTACCCGTATTGCAGGTTAATGTTGAGTCTAAAGTTACTAACATGATTATTAGTATCAAACAATTGAGTTGGTTTATATTTAAAAAGGGATTAATTTACGTTTGTTAACCGACTTCAAATAAAAAGCGGCCAAGTGCGAGTCGGACTCACCCATGAAGGGTTCCGTAGCAGCATGTAACATAATATAAAAGTTCTTGTAGTTCGTTGTAACTTTGATCGATATTTTATTAATAGCCTATTTTTTTACGATTTATGACGTATTAAAACAACAACTAACTAGATCACGTTCAAACCAATTTTCGGTGGAAGTTTACATGGTAACATAATATATTTTTTTTAGTTTTATCATTCTCTTATTTTAGAAGTTACAGGGGGGGGGGCACACATTTTACCACTTTGGAAGTGTCTCTCGCGCAAACTATTCAGTTATAAAAAATGATATTGGGAACCTCAATGTCATTTATGAAGACCTATCCATAGATACCACACACGTATGGGGTTGGTTAAAAAAAATTTGAGTTTCAGTTCTCAGTATGGGGAACCCCCAAAATTTATTGCTTTTATTCTATTTTGTGTAAAAATTTTAATGCGGTTCGCAGAATACATCTACTCGCCAAGTTTCAACAGCATAGTTCTTATAGTTTCGGAAAAAAGTGGCTGTCACATACGGACGGACAGACAGACAGTTTTTTGCCATTTGGCTACGGAACCCTTAAAAGGAGGAGGTACTCAATTCGACTAAATGTTTCTTTATGTGCGTTACCTCAGAACATTTTCCTGATTGAACCAATTTTAATTCTTTTTTACTTGAAAGCTGATCCTTCTCATGTGGTCCTACATAAATTTGATCAAGATCTGGCCATTAGCTTTTGGGTTATCCTCAATAACGCGTATTTAATTGACTTCGACTACATTGATGTTGTTCTCATTTTATTTATAACGAAGTCGGTTGTATGATATTTTTAATTTTACCACTTGTTTACTTCTTGTTGTATTCCTGTAGTACGGAAGTCTTCTTTTTTTAATTAGAGATGTTGCGTCCAGACGCGTAGGTATTATTTTAAAACACTGACATTATTTTCACGCCCCGCACAAACACGCCAAATGCAAATCCTGCCTCCAAAAATCTTATTTTTTAACTTGATTTACATCATCTTTAAAGGGTTTTGCGAAATAAAATGAAATCATTAAAAAGTAATCAAAGATCAACTTTAAATAATGTTTGGGTGAAAATGGACGCAGATGCAGGCCGCTGTAAAAATCCTAATTTTCTATAAACATTTCTATTTAATTATATACTTTCAATTTAGATAAACTATTTAACTTAGGTAGACAGAATAAATTTACACCTTTTCGTTATGGTTTCTTTATCGTCTAGTTAATTATGATAACAGATAACATTACAATACCATTCCAGCCTATCGAAAGCAGAAAGTAACATACTGAACGTACGCCTCCTCCATAGATTGCGTCATGGGAGAGGCTCATATTTGCCACAGTTGCCACGCTTGGCAAGCGGGTTCGTAACCACGGTTAATTATTTTTAGTCATCTGTTATCAGGAAAATGCCGCTGCTCCTTTCCTGGTTCAGTTTCCCTTCGTCTTATGACACTCATGGGATCATATGGGGTGGTAGGTATTTTTCACCGCTACTACACAGTTATGACTTATCCTATACCTTTAAACGAGCAATTCTTGTACATCTTGTATATATATAATCGGAATAATCGGAATCTGGGAAACGGCTCCAACGATTTTTATAAAATTTAGTGTCCAGGGAGTTTCGGGGGCAATAAATCGATCTAGCTAAGAGTTGGTTGAATACTCAAAGAGCTAGGATTTATTTCTAGAAAATGTCGTTTTGCCCGTGTCAGTTTTTCAGTCGTTTTTCAGGCAATAAAAAAACTGCTACAATATAAGAAGGTAAATTTTCGATCGTAATAGCTCAGGTGGGATGTCGGTCGGGTATGATATCGGAGTTCCGTGGTTCGCGTCCTGGTCCGGCTTTTTTCCTTTTTTTTCCAGTTCCCTTCTTTTGTGAGAAAATCTATTATTTCAGGCCCCTTTTTAGTATTTTTTAAAAATACGAAAATTTTAATGAAACTAATTGCACTCATGATTTTTTATTCAAATAACCAGTTCAGTTTTTTTTCTATTCTGTCAATAAGATCAAAAAATATTATTTATGTTTCATCACTATGTAATTTATAAATGTAATTTCAAAAAAAACCGAGCAAAGCTCGGTCATCCGGGTACTTACATCATAATTAATATACCAGATTTAATTTCGTAGCAACATTTATCGCTTGTTTTTATCAAGCGCCATCTATAAGATATATGTTGGTCAAGTTAAACATTTAAAAGGAATCGTATCTAGCCGCACAATATTTTTGCGGAAACAATTTCGCATGATTCTCACAGATGTCGCTATTACATTTTTATGGTACATTTATTTACATAAACACAATTTCACGTAATTCACACAGATGTCGCTGATACATTTTTATAATATTACATCCGGTTACATGAACGATGTTATTTTTAAAAACGGTGAAAGAAAGCTAGGTATTGCCAGTATTGCTACATAAATGATTGGTATAGTCTACAAAAAATGGTCGAAGAAGATTCTGTCCATGCGAAAAATATAATTCGTATGTAATTTCATCATTAACTCGACATGAGGTTTCAAAATTAATTTATACTGGCAATGAATATACAACATGTGATTTTAGAAATTTTGTCCAAACCATAATATTTTGTTGAATAAATATTCAATTGAAGAAAAATAATTTAGCTAATTTGTACAATTTCTCTAAATGCTAAGTTTTTTAATAAGATAAGGGTGACAAACTAGCACACACCATCCGACTGTAAGTGGTTGCTGCGGCTCATAGACATCTACATCAATCCTTGATCACAAATTAAAACGCTGATGCGTTGTCACCCGTGAGGACTAAGATAGAATGCCTCTTTTCCACTAAAAAGGGTCTCAGTTTCTCTACACTCACCATACGAAACACAGCAGCGTTAAGCTGCTATCTTACGTAGTAGGCATTTTTTGAGAGCATGGTGCTTTCTCGGTCGAGACGACCCATTCGTACAACTGCTATTATAACTGCAGCATGACTACCTACTACGTATAAATTTTATATAAACGCGTATTCTGTTGTTTTGTTTGGTGAACGACGAGGACCGGAAACCTTTTCTTACTGCTAACACAACTATTACTATTTCATCTTAGACCTCAGGGGTAACAATAATGCAACTGCATTTTTAATTCTTCATCATTCATCATCATTACAGCCTTTCACAAGTCCACTGCTGAACATAGGCCTCCCCCAAGTAATGCCACAAAGCACGGTCCTGAGCCACCTGCATCCATCGACTTCCTGCATGTCTTACCAGGTCGTCACTCCATCTAGTGGGGGGTCGCCCTACACTACGCCTACCGGTACGAGGCTGCCACTCGAGAACCTTTCTTCCCCATCGGTTATCGGTTCTTCGAGCTATATGGCCGGCCCATTGCCACTTCAGCTTACTAATCCGTTGGGCTATGTCGGTCACTCTGGTTTTACTGCGGATATCCTCATTTCTGAGTCTATCACGCAGAGAAACTCCGAGCATAGCCCTCTCCATAGCTCGCTGAGCGACCTTAAGCGTCCTCATACGGCCAGCAGTGAAGGACCACGTCTCAGATCCATAAGTCATCACTGGCAACACGCACTGGTTGTACAATCTAGTTTTTAGAGATTGAGGTATACCTGACGAAAAGATATGTCGTAATTTCCCGAACGCTGCCCAGCCGAGTTGAATCCGTCGATTGACCTCTCGGTCGAAGTTGGACTTACCTAGTCGGACTATTTGTCCCAGGTAAACGTACTCGTCAACAACTTCGAGCATAGTGCTCCCAACAACTACCGGCATAGGTGTGACATGGACATTGAACATGATCTTTGTTTTGTCCATGTTCATCTTAAGACCTATCCGTTGGGAGGCACTATTGAGGTCATTGAGCATAGTGCTTAAGTCCTCCAGCGATTCTGCCATAAGGACTATATCGTCGGCAAATCGAAGGTGAGTGATGTACTCGCCATTGATGTCAATACCGTATCCTTTCCAGTCCAGTAGCTTGAAAACGTCTTCCAATGCAGCGGTGAAGAGTTTCGGGAATATAACGTCACCCTGTCTTACACCTCTCTGCAGTTGGATAGGTTTCGAGCTCTGGTTCAGTACTCGGATAGCCATCGTAGCCCTACTGTACAAACACTTCAGCACTTCGATATACCGACAGTCAACTTGGCACCGCTGAAGGGACTGTAGCACCGCCCAAATTTCGACGGAATCAAAGGCTTTCTCATAGTCCACATACGCCAGGCAAAGTGGCAGATTGTACTCTTCAGTCTTCTGTACAATCTGCCGCAGGGTATGTATGTGGTCTATGGTACTGAAGCCTTTTCGGAAACCGGCTTGTTCGGGAGGCTGGAAGTCGTCAAGTCTGCGTGCGAGACGATTCGTAATGACTCTCGAAAACAGCACGTAGACGCGGCTCAGAAGGGAAATCGGTCTGTAGTTCTTTAAGAGAGCGTTGTCGCCTTTCTTAAAGAACAAGACCACCGCACTTCTGCTCCACGCCTCTGGAGTAGTGCCACCATGGAGGACGGAATTGAAGAGCTTCTGAAGGACTACAAGTACCGGTGTTCCACCCGCTTTCAGAAGCTCCGCTGTAATTCCATCCTCGCCTGGGGCCCTGCCATTTTTAAGGTGCTGGAGAGCCATTCTAATCTCGCTTAGACTGACGTCCGGGATATCATCGGAATAGTGTCGGATAAGACTTGCTCTTGGATCGTTACTCACACTTGCGTGTGGCTCCAACGATGATGTGTACAGCTGCCCATAGAACCTCTCAATCTCACTCAAAATCTCAGGTGTCCCGGAAACGATGTTGCCACACTCAGTCTTCAGCTTTGACAGTTGGCTCTTTCTGGCAGACAGATCTCTGGCAAAGACTTTGGAGCCCTGGTTCCGCTCGATCGCTTCTTTAATACGAGAAGTATTAAAGTTGCGTAAGTCTCGCCGCATGCATTTGGAGATCTGTCTGTTCAGTTGCCTGTATGCTGTCAAATCTGTTGACGATTGCAGCCTCATCTCCCGTCTAACAGCCATGAGATTAAGAGTGTGATCGGAGAGTTTTTGTGTTCTTCTGCGGCGGGTCTTGCAGAACTTAGCTCCGACCGCATGGACAGTTTCCACGAGCTTGTCGTTCATATCGTCCACTGCATTGCAATCTTCTAGGCACTGGAAGCGGTTACGTAACTCGAGCTGAAAGGTTTCGGGATTCTGGATTAGAGCACGAGGGGGACGGAGCGTTGACTTCATTAGACGAGACCTCTCCAACTTAACGTTTAGGTTCAGTGTGCCTCTAACCATTCGGTGATCGCTGCCAGTTTTCACCCTTGCGATCACTGAGACATCACTGAACAGTTGGCGTCTGGTCGTCATAATGAAGTCAATCTCATTTTTTGTCGAACCGTCGGGGCTCGACCAGGTCCACTTCCTATGGGGCCGCTTCTGGAAGAAAGAGTTCATCATAAAGAGTCCCTCCTTCTCCATAAAGTCGGCCAGCTGCTGGCCCCTTCGGTTCCGTTGCCCTACTCCAAATTTCCCTACCTTCAGCTCACCGCTTTCTCTTGTGCCTAGTTTTGCGTTGAAGTCTCCCATCAACACCGTGTAGTGGGTTTTGGAGGAATGTATGGCTCTGGAAATATCCTCATACATTTCCTCCACCTCCTCATCGGGGTGTGCCGAGGTTGGTGCGTAAACCTGAATGACCTTCAGCGAATACCGTTTGGTGATTCTGAGTATCAGGTACGCGACCCTCGTCGACACACTCCCAATCTTTACAACGTTGTTGACGAGAGACTTGTGGACGATAAATCCGACACCTCCTTTGTTTTTCATTCTTACTCGATGGTAAATGTAGGTGTTTATTAGTCTCAGCATTAGCTTACCATCAGATGGAGATTATGCTTGCTTGTAAGCTTGTCACACTTACTCGTAAAAAACACACACATTAGGTTAGAGCGGTAACTCTTCTTTATTCTAAAATCCTCTTTTAAAAAAATTGCCTTTTGGCTACAATGGTGTAGGCGACTTCCTCATCGTCAAAACATAAAAGTTCACAACTACACGTCGGAATGTCTTGTAACATGGAGGTTTAGAGAACAGGAGAACGATCGCTACGTGCTAAAGCATAGCCCGTCTGTCCCTGAAAATTTGTAGAATTTATAGCCGCGCTGGCGTCGGTATGTAGTATCTGCGAAGTAATTTTTTAATTTTTGACAAAAAAACACTAAAAAATGGTGAAACATTATAAATAATAATAATAATAATAATAAATCAATAATGGTTAATAATTTATATTTGTAATAATTTATATTTATAATAATTAAAATTATTGAGACAACTTAGCGATCGCAGCGCCTCACTAATTTTGTACATATTTCTGGGACAATATTTCCTATAGCTCCACGTCCTGTAGTACAAAGGATAAGGGCAGCCATGAGGACGGTGCCACTTAAAAATAAGCTGTAGCCTGTAATACTAATATTTGACAGAACTCATAGCGGAAAGTTAATTTGCTCGTAAAATATATAGGTTAACGTTTCTTTCTGTACTACTTTATAATGTATATTAATTAGATCAGATATAAATAAAGTAAACCAAAGAATTCATAAAAGTAGAAAAAATTAAAAGAGAAAAATTTGCAAAAAAAATTAAAGAACAAATCACTGAGTCATTGTTTTGTGTATTATTAAAACAGTATGAAAACTGATAAACTTTTATTTAAAACTAATTTCCCAATCAAATGAAATTGTGTAACAAAAAAAAACTTCTCGTCAGTGGCAACTGGCGACATCTAGTTAACGGAAGATTATTGTTTTTTATATTCCTCATTATCATGCATATCTCGAGGATTGTCGACGGCAATACCAGACGTAAACAAGATGTTGTCTTGTATTGTTGTAAGGCTAAAGGTGCAATAAAAGATATTTTGTAATAAGAGACGTATTGCTTCTTCTATGATTTTCTTATTCCTGAACATAAATATCGTGTGTGATGCGAGCTACTATTTCACACCTCCCATCGCCAAAAGAATATATCTTATAAACTTATTATCTTTTTTTCACATAAAGTTTATATATTTTATGTGGCAGAGCCATGCTGCAGCTAAATTAGTGGTACAGTCCACGCTCTCACAGAATACCAACGTATAATAGCAGCTCAACGCTGCTGTGTTTCGTATAGTGAGTGTAGAGAACCGTAGATGAGGCATTCCATCGTAGTTCTCTCGGGTGACAAACGCATCTGCATTTTGATTCGTAATCGAGAATAAATGTAGATGTTTATGGGCCGCAGCAACCACTTGGCAGAGTTGCATTATTAAAGTTAGAGGTGCCATTAGTCATTATTAATTATACTAATTTTATTACTAAATAGCTAAATACAAATGTCGTATGGGATGTGGGCTACTACGAGTACATCACACTGTCGTCTATCGGAAGATATTTTAATATAGATATAGATATAAGATCTTTTTGGCATTTCCCATAATAGCGTCTTACGACTTCCACGAGATACCTACTGGAGCGATAGATTACCTAAGGTCACTAATGCAAGATTACCATTATGCAGTTTACATTTAAATATATAACTGATTATATACATTGATTTTAAGGGGGCAAAGATCAAATTTCGCATTGGCTCAAAGTCCTGATATCTTTTTAATAGGCACCTTTCAATTATTTTTATCTTAGGTCATTCTTTATCTTATACTGCAATTGTAATACGATGAAAATTATGTAAATTTAATAAAGAGTTTGTTATTTGCTATTTTATAATTTATTCAGCATTAGCGTTCGGCCCCAGCTTCGCACGGGTGATTTCTGGGTGTCAATAACTGCGCCACCTACTGAGTCCAATTGTGAATCATTTAGGTTATCCAGGGACCCATTCAAACTCACACAAAAATTCTATCAATCATTCATTCAATCATTTGAACCGTTTTCAAGTTTTAGACCAACGGACAGTAATAGATTTTTATTGAGATAATTACAATATTGCATTCAATCATACAAATAAACTTAGTTATTGTTTATTTTTTATTTCACAAAGGAGTAAGACTTAACCTAAGTAATCGATGGAATAAAAAAGAGTGGTTTTAAAATAAGTATATATTTAATCATTTACTCGTAAAATAATTCACACCTTATTTACAAAGTAATATTATAGCTAGTATCACTCTCGATTCTGTACTTATTAGTTGAAGATCACTACAGATGAAGGTACAGTTCCCTCATGTTTGTTGCCATTGGAAGCCTTTTGTCAAATATATTCGAACGGTATATGACAAAGCCTCCGAATGACTAGAAGGGGTAATTGTGGTAGACATACCACGAAAAATATCGCGAAAGGACTGAAGAGAATGCACGTTCCCAACCACGCCATCAGCAACCATGTCGGTAAAAACGCTACTTGCTCTAACATTATCGCTTTACAATTCCCTTTGCTTCTGGAAAGTTCATTGTTTATTACTATTAATGGTAATTGTTATCCTTAAAACTAAAACTTCTTTCATTGCCTCCTTGCGTAGGGTTTAAGTCGTTAAAAACGAATGAATTATGATCGCCATCTGAAACAAAATAAATTATGTATTATTATTATTGTTTTTAACTAATTCCCGGATAGAATTACATTATCTAAAAATACAGCAACAACTCTATGCTTTATTAATCGGATTACCGGCTAGACTTATCATCCGTTCAAATTTGTTTTTATATGAGACTGCTATGAAATTATAATCTTTCGATAAAAATCAACAATCGATTAACAAATAGAGAAACCGTAATATAACATTATGTACCTACATTAAAAGAAAATAGTCGTGTCATTTTTTGAAGTCCGTTAAAAGCAAACTATTTCACAGTTATTCTTCTTACTAATAGGATTTTTATCAAATATAGCCAAAACCTTTGCCAACTACGCCATTGTCTACAAAATTTGTATTGATTTAATTAGTGTAATATAAAATAATTCACTTATCCAGTTTAAAAACTTTCTGCAAACCCAAACATTGAAAACCTTATTACTTTTGTAAAAATTATGCGTAAATTATTATTAAAAAAACGTTTAAAATGTATAAATAGACGAACCTAAGTCGAAAAATACATCATACCAGTTTTACAAAATATTTTTTTCGTCCCATTTATTCGATTGGTAGTGGTTAGAGACGACTAAGAGAAACGTCAAAATCTAAAATCTCATGGCATCCGATAGATGGCGGTGTGTCCATTAAGGGGAATAAAATCTCAAATGGCTTAGCAAGATCCTTCGTTATGCCGAAAGTATTGCGGCATTAATTTTGAAATAAATATATGGTAAAGTTGAGGATTAATGTTAAGGATTATGTTAGACGAAAACACGATTTCGTAAAATTTCCTCGATAGAAAAAAAATTCAAAGTTACCTCCAAAATAAACAATAAACCGCTGTTATTCATAAAATACTTTAAATAAGATGATAAAACTTTGCATACTAACTGAACTAACTATAAAGCAGTGCTTATGTTATTTACTTTTTTTAAAATACCATTATTTTCACTGTAAAAAGAAATTACCTAAACTATCGGCGCGTAAGCATGATTCCTGTCGCCTCGTTAGTATCGCTCCGGCTTTTGAAGGGAGAAGTTGTGTCGCTTGCGATCAGAATATACATTACGCAACAGGACAACGTAAAATTAAAATGGGAAATAACCGTAATAAAAATAAGAAGCGGCTGGCTTGGCGTTAAGAAACAGGCATAAATATGATAAACCTAATGAAATAAGTGTCTAACGACCTTACTACTTACAGTATTAGTGATTACAAACATGTCGGTACATAGCATACGACGCGCGGGCAAGTGGCGACGAAATTAGAATTTGAGCTGACTTACTATAACCCCTTAAGATTACGTCAGACGTAAAATTACCCAGACCGGTGTTGGGAGTTGGGAAGCAGCGCCACAGCTGACCGCGATCGACAATCCGTCTGCAAGCCGTGGCGATTAAGGCAAACCCTTCCTAAAGCGGGAGAGGTTCTTATGATGGTCCTATGGATGAATATCTACCACTGTAGGAATTATCTATCGGATCTTTGATAGACTGGTACTGCACCCCAATATATATTTGTTAAGCTTAGCACATTCTATAAAAGTACTTATGAACACAGGCCTCCCCCGTGTAGTGGCGAGGTAAAAATATCCACTACCCCATGTCGTCCCGTGGCTGACGTGACAGAGGGATACTGAAACTGGAGACATACAGCAGCATATTCCTGATTACTACTTCAGATAATATTAAAAAAAACTGCGGTTGCTAATATGCCCACCTAGCGTGGAATCTATGGCAAAATAATTTAAATACCCTAATGTTTTTTTTATAAAGAATGAGGGTAACAAATAACGAGCAAACAATGGTGACAAAAGAGCACACACCTGATCGTAACCGCACCTGATCGTAAATGGATGCTGTGGTCCATAGACATTATACATACATACATTTGCACTCAATTAAGAATTAAAATGCAGATGCGTTGTCACCACTGAGTACTAAGATGTAATGCCTCGTTTCCATTAAAAAAGGGTATCCGGATCTCTACACTCACCATACGAAAGACAGCAGTCTTAAGCTGCTATTTTACGCTGGTATTAAATTACCTGATGGTAAGCGGATAATGTGGCCCACTATTCGAGAACGTGGTCCACCCCCGGTCACTTCTCTATAATGCGTATAGCTACACCGTGATTCTACAACGTACAATGAATGAAATGAACAAAACAGAATAATTTAAAAATGTTTAGAATATAAAAATCTACATTAAGATTAATATCTTGACAAAATTGAAAATACATAATAGTTTCTTATCAATAATATAAGAAAAGAATAAAATAGTACCGTATATAATAATCGTAGTACGCTTTAAATATAATTGAAGCGGCTGATGTCACGTTTTGTTAATGTGTTGTAGAACAAACAAACACGTGTTTTAATAAAATAATGTTATCTTTACTAGAAAAATTATATGCTCGTGGAAAAAGAAACCAAATTACTTCTACCAAGAAAGAAACATTGTTTTTGTTACAATGTTTATTCAGTATATTTTTCGCTATATGTTTACGGAGGTATTTGAAAGGTTATCTGATTTGAATTATGTTGTAGGAAGCAAATATGTGGTTATCTATACGGTATTACTTTAATAGTTTTTTTTTAATAGTATAAATAAAACAAACACACAGTCCGTTCGTGGACACCTGCAGCCAATATCAAACAACGAAGTCCACTGATGGGTTGTCAGCTCTGAGGACTAAGATGAATGCCTCACGACCTGTAATTACATTTGCTCTCTACATCCTTCAGTTTGGAACACAGCAACAATAACTATTGGTCGCGCCACGAATCATGATATTAAGGGGATAGAGTAAGTCAGCTCAAATTCTAATTTCGTCCCCCACTTGCCCGCGCGTCGTATGCTATGTACCGACATGTTTGTAATCACTAATACTGTAAGTAGAAAGGTCGTTAGACACTTATTTCATTAGGTTTATCATATTTATGCCTGTTTCTTAACGCCAAGCCAATATTCTTATTTTTATTACGGTTATTCCCCATTTTAATTTTACGTCGTCCTGTTGCGTAATGTATATTCTGATCGTAATCGACACAACCTCCCCGTTCAAAGGCCGGAGCGAAGTGACCGTGCTGCGGGAATCACGCTTCAAGAGGCCGATAGTTTAGGTAATTTCTTTTTACAGTGAAAATAATGGTATTTAAAAAAAAAAGTAAATAACATAAGCACTGCTTTATAGTTAGTTCAGTTAGTATGCAAAGTTTCATGATCTTATTTAAAGTATTTTATGAATAACAGCGGTTTATTGTTTATTTTGGAGGTAACTTTGGATTGTTTTTCTATCGAGAAAATTTTACGAAATCGTGTTTTCGTCTAACATAATCCTTAACATTAATCCTCAACTTTACCATATATTTATTTCAAAATTAATGCTGCACTATTTTCGGCATAACGAAGGATCTTGCTAAACCATTTGAGATTATATTTCCCCTTAATTAGCGTCCCCTGCGCATGTACAATTAAGCAGAAAAATGCGACATTATAACTACACATAGACATAATAAATATTAACTACACATCAAAGTCTACACGAAAACGGAACGATATTTTTATATAATATCATCGTTATGTTTTAATTGCTGCTAAATAATATTCTGTATTTTATGTACACTTAGTTCAAGAAATAAAATATTTTGTATTTGTAAGTAATTGGTGTTTCGTCTCAAGACGACATACGTGATTTTATTGTCAACAACTTTTTTTGATGTTAATGTATAAAGAAGTGTAATACACTGGTAGAAAACTTATTAAATACAATGTTTAATGATGTTATTGTTTTTTTTTTAATTTCATTTGAAATATATAATTAAATTCATGAAGAAACATGTGGTTTTTTTCCGGTACTAGTTGAACCTCCCTTTTTCCTTACATGATTCAACCGTCTTTCAAAAGATCTTGCTAATTTTTACAGATCTCATAAAGTCTATTTGCAAATATTATACAAGAATATTTTTAAAGGTCCAAAAATAATCGATATTGATAGTACGCAAGACAACACATTTGTGTATGTGCGCGGGCGACGGGATGCAGGGAGGCCACAGAGTACTTGAGGGGAGTCACTACGTGGGGATAGGCCTCACACGTCCAGGCAGTGGAGGATGAGGTCCGCCGCCGGAACTCACCCCCTACGGCCTCTGAACCTATCTCTGTGTCCAATGATGAGATTTCATCCCTCATCAAAGGACTTAAGCCTAAAAAGGCTCCGGGCGCGGATAGCATCTCCAACCAAGCCCTAAAACACTTTCCTGAGCAGGTGTTAACCTTTTTATCTATTATCTTCAACGCCTGCTTCAACCTTAGTTACTTTCCCACTACGTGGAAAGAGGCAACTGTGATTGGAATTCCCAAGCCAGGCAAGCCTCTCAATCTCCCCTCCAGTCATCGCCCCATTAGCCTCCTCAAGGCAATGGGCAAGCTCTTCGAAAGAGTCATCCAAACACGTATGAGGCGCTATCTGTTTCCCACAGACGGTGACCCTCTCATCATTCCCCACCAATTCGGTTTCCGAGCCCAACACTCATGTCCCCAACAAGTTCACCGTATTGTGGAATATATCCTCAGCGGTTTCTATCCTCGTCGTCATAAGACCATCGCGGTCTTTTTCGACATAGCTAAAGCTTCCGATAGAGTCTGGCATACAGGCCTTATCTACAAACTATACAAGATAGGTCTCCCCGATCGCCTAGTACGTCTCGTGGCCTCTTACCTAGAGTATCGTACCTTTCGTTTTAGACACGAAGGCACGCTATCTTCACAGCGAACTATCAAGGCTGGTGTCCCTCAGGGCTCAGTACTTGCTCCTCTGCTGTACATCCTGTTCACCAACGACATTCCCATCCCGTCGAAAGGTGTTCAGCTCTCCCTCTTCGCAGACGACACTGCTATCTACTGCAAAGGTGTCTCACTGCCCTTCATACGGAACAAGATCCAAAAGTCAGTTGATGACCTAGGAGCTTGGTTCAAAAAATGGCGCATCGATGTGAACCCGGAGAAGAGCTCCGCCGTTCACTTCGATTATAAACGACGCCATCTCAAAAACACTCCACCAATACGTATGCTAGGGACCCCTGTCCCCTGGCATACGACCGCCAAATATTTAGGTGTCACTCTAGACACAGGGCTCACTTTCAGGCCCCACGTCAAAAGAGTAACCCGTCACGCACGGTTTTATCTGAGTAGGCTCAACAGTATGTTGGGCAGACACAGTAAAATGTCCCTTCGAAACAAGCGTACCCTTTATAGGGTCTGTATACGACCAGTCATGTCCTACGCGGGCCCCGTCTTTGCCCACGCAAAACCCTAATATTATTAATGAACTCCAAATAGTTCAAAACCTTTTCTGTCGTCGAGCTGCGAACGCACCTTGGTACGTCCGTAATGCCGACCTTCATCGGGACCTAGAGCTCCCAACAATTCAACAATTTCTTAAAAAACTCTCTGAGAACTTCTTCAAAGCCTCAGAGTCGCACCCAAACCAATTGATTCGTGAGGCAGCTACTTATGCAGCCCCACCCCCCTCTCGCTATCGAGTCCGCAGGCCGAGAAACTCTCTCTCGGACCCGCCTAATAAACTGACAAACGACCTGAACTGCCTCCTGGCGGCTCAGGCCAACTCTAATTAAATTAAATTATTGTATTAACTAATATTAATTTGCCTTCGTAGGGACTCCCTCAGTGGCTCGTAGCCGCCTGCGCCCTCTTTTCCCAAAAGAGGGTCGCTCACGATAAGGCACAATACAGCTTAATCAGCCGGCTACCTGTCCCCAAAGGCGGTTTTTAGAGGGTATCACTTAGGGTCCTTGGTAGGACAGTGAGTCCCTCATAACCACAATAGACCGGCTATCGTGGTATGCGTAATGCATTTTCCGCCTCCCTACGTATAGGGTAGCCCTTTAATTGATTTGGGCGCAAAAAAAAAGTGGGGATAGGGCGTAGACCGCTGCTATGGTTTTGCTTCCCCGTACCTCATAACGCACCGCACTGACTAGACGTGGACGTTATTTCACGTCACTAGATAGTAGATACAGTAACTGGCTACGCGGCGTGTAACCGAATCACTAGTTTCGAGTCATGTTACAAGTAGTGATTTTTGTAAATGCGTGATTATGATTACTGTTAACCATGATTACCTATTGCGGGAGTCGACTGTCGGTCGCTCGAGCGCAAAGCGCACATGTGGCATACAACAATAAACAAACCATCGTAAGTAACAGTATTATTGTACGTTTAATTTTCATACGTAAGACTATAGACATAGACAATAAAATAGAGTAATCTCTGTTTGTAAATATTTTCAACGGTTTGCGATTCCGGGAAGCGAGTCACATTGAATTTAACTAAAATAATTTTTAAAACATTTTTGACGGAGTCATGAACTCGTTTATTAATAAAATTAAAATAAAACTAAAAAAATGTGTATAAAAAATTTAAAAATTTAAATGTTTATAATATTACAAAACTTAAAAACTGTGTGTAAATAGCCAAACAATCAAACAAATTAATTGTACAGTGTAAATAAAAGTGCAAACACAAATGACAGTGAAAACGTTGAAAAAGTGTAAATAAACTGTAAATATCAATAATCATTGTGTATATACAATCAAATTGACTTTTAAATATGCTTGCATTAATAATTTTATGAAAATATTAGTATCATAGTAAACGCAAATCAATCATAAATACATTTAATGCAGTCTGTCCTAAACCTGAATAAAGTATGAAGGGAAGTTAATATATTGATTTAACAGTATACAGTTACTGTATATCTACAAAGCACTGACACCTGTTTTACGCTATTGCGCTGTTTCATCACTCGTGGTGGGGCCTATAACCATTGATATATTAAAAGGGGAAGATATGTTACACGCTAATATCGCAATCACTAAACCTGGGCTCGGCGCACGACTACAAGCACCAAAACTTTAATATATAAAAGAGCCAATTTTCCGCATTGCATTGGTGCAGTCGATGGGAAACATATTAGAATTCTTAATCCACTTGGCTCAATGTACTACAACTACAAAGGATACTCTTCAATAGTTTTGATGGCCGTAGCAGACACAAACTACCGCTTTGTCTATGTGGACATAGGAAGTTACGGTAAAGATTGCGACTCTTCAATATTTAAGAGATCATCGCTGTGGAAATCAATCATAAGAAATGAACATGAACTACCTACTAAAAATGTATTAGCGGAATACAAGACGTTGAAGTGCCATATTTCCTAGTTGGTGACGAAGCATTTGCACTTCACCAACATTTACATCGTCTGTACGGTGGATGTCATCTTGCAGTTAAAAAAAGAATTTTTAACTACCGCCTAAGCAGAGCTCGCAGATATGTAGAATTCACCTTTAGCATCTTGTCTAATAAATGGAGAATATTCCACAGAACAATTAACGTCAAACCTGATTTTACAGTCGCGATCGTTAAAGCTTGAGTTGTACTACATACACAACTTTGTTCGTGATCGAGATGGTTACCGGGTGGAGGACACAGATTTTATTACAGGACTAGAAGATGTCCCAAGACAAACCCAGTCACGCGGAGGACTTACACCAAACAATATACGAAACATATTGAGTGACTATTTTGTATCAAATATAGGGGCGGTCCCTTGGCAAATGTCAAAAATATAATGTAATAAAATAACTCACCAAACTTATTTTTTTCATTGTCATCTAATTCTTCGAAACTACTATTTAATCCTATACATACCTCTTTCCACGCTTTTTTGTCACGTTCCTGTTTTTATAAGACGCGATGGTTTTATCCCATAAAGTAGGACGCGCTTCAACTAGCGAGATCAACACATCAACATCGATTTCGACAGACATTCTGCAACAATCGTCCGTCCGTTCCCCTATGATTTGCCTGTCGAATGGCATTTGCGCTCGCAATGCCGTACCGCGCCCGTGTTCATGTGAACGCGTCTATACAAGTCCATACAAGACTATAAAGACGGTTGCCGCGTCAAAACCGTGCTTATAGTGGATAAGGAAGGCTGACACGCCGTCACGGCACGGTCGCCGTGCCATGTGAAAGTTCTCATTGTTGGTCATATATTTCTACTTTACTTGGCACGGCGACCGTACCGTGGCCGTGTGTATATGAAAAGGCTCTAACGGGGCTGGGGATTCTACCATAGTTGCCACGCTTAGCAGCCGGGTTTTTAAACTGTAGTTTGTTTTTTAAATTCAGCTGTTATCAAGAAGATGCTGCTGCAAACCTTTTGTAGCAGTTTCCCTCTGGCGTCTTTTATGACACCCATGAGACGATATGGGATAGTAGATATACTTCCACCGCCACTACACTAAAACTAATGTTGTACTTTACACACTAGGGAATTTCTCCTGCACCGTGAAGACGTTTACATACATAAAAATAAAAAGCATATTTGTACATGAACAAACACCCAGATTCGAAACAATCATTTGAAGGCCATCCGCGGCCTGCTGTCAAATCCATAAACTTAGCACTGTGCTGCAGTGATTAAAAGATTACTTAAAAAATGTTATAAGTCAAGAAACTAGTAAATTTTCGTCACAGGAAAATCGTAAAGTAGTCTTTGTTTGAACTCAGTTGTAGTTGTCTAAATAAGGTTGCAGCTCCGGTTAGTCACTTTCATTAAAAAATATTGACTTGATACGACTACACAGCCCGCTGTGTAGTCGTTGACTTGATAGCTACAAATATTTAATTTACGTTAATTTGAAACGCTTTATCGTTGTCAGTAAATTTGTATGGGTAGGTAACTACAGTCGAACATTAATTTTTTATATAATCTGAGATGCCACATATATTATATAAGTGTTATAAAAGAGACATTAAATCCTCAAAGTAGTATCGACACCGAGATCCTATCTCCAGGACGTAAGAAGTACAAGTAGGATCGGAACTTGTCGAGTCAGAAAGTTTTATAAGTTAACTTTATTTTAATTTAAGTAATTAAACTGACTAGAATAAGTTTGAAGAGAATTTTGAAAGTTGTTAGAATTTTTGTATAATTATGTAAGTTTAAAATGAGTATCTTCGTTTGTAGAAATATTTCAATAATTTTCTTTTAAATGAAAGTTTCAGGTCAAGGATTAACTAGGAAGAATTATAAAAATCGGATAGTCCGTTTAGAAGATATGAGGAAAATTGTATAAGAGATATGAGAAAACTTGCTTGTATATTTTATCAATGATCTGCACTTATTTAAAACACTTATCATCAACAATAAATATATTTAATAATATACTTTACACATATAAATTGGTTTATATAACAGTACACTTTTCTACCACCGCGCGCGCTCATTGCTCAAATCAAATAGCGCGCGCCTCCTCTTACACACTTCCGTCCCTTTTCACGAAATCACACACATAAAAAAATTGTTATAAATACTGAATATTATGCAATAATTTTTGGTCAAATTAAATGAAAACGTTTGTATAAAAGATATGCTCTTTCACTTCGTAGCATCGGCTACTAAATATGTACATGGGTTGAGTCGTTGCGGATACCGATAAGCATTAAGTCCGCTCTTATTTTATTTATAGACGATTATTTCAAGGGGAAAATGTAATTTAGATTAAAAATAGATAAATTTTACGTAGTAGATCTAAGCTGCAGCTATATTATAGTTGTAGCACGAATGGGTCGGCTCGACCGGGGCAGGACAACGCTCTCACAGAATACCAGCGTAAAATAGCAGCGTAGTGTTGCATTGTTTCGTATGGTGAGCATAGAGAATCAGAGATCCTTTTAACTGGAAATGAGGCACTCCATCGTAGTTCTCTCGGGTGACAACGCATCTGCATTTTAATTCGTAATCGAGAATAAATGTAGATGTTTATGGGCCGCAGTAACCACTTATTAAAAAACTTTAAGTCTCGTGGCAGAGTTGCATTATTAAAGTTAGTGGTGCCATTAGTAATTATTAATTGTACTTATTTTATTACTAAATACAAAAGTCGTATGGGATGTGGGCTACTACGAGCACATCACACTGTCGTCTATCGGAAGATATTTTAATATAGATTGTCGTAAAGCGACAGTTAAAAACTAAAGAACCTAACCTAACAACAACGAAACAACCAAAAAAAAAATAATTTATTTAAAATTTGAAAAGATATTTACAGTTTTTTTTTATAAAAAAAAGGTATGAAGATGATTATGGGTGACGTGAATTACAATTTTTTTATAAAAAAAAATAACAAAGATAAATGAATACTAAAACGGAGTATGCACAGGCTATGCCTGTGGTAGGTACACGCAGCGTCTGGAGCAGGTACACGCAGCGTCTACAGCAGGTACACGCAGCGTCTGGAGCAGGTACACGCAGCGCTTGAAGTAGGCAAACACAGCGCCCAAAGTAGGCACACACAGCGCTCGGAGTAGGCACACGCAGCGCTCGGAGTAGGCACACGCAGCGCTCGGAGTAGGCACACGCAGCACCCGGAGTAGGCACACACAGCGCTCGGAGTAGGCACACGCAGCGCCCGGAGTAGGCACATGCAGCGCTTGAGGCAAGCACGCACAGCGGCTAAAGATAGCGCGGGCACTAATAGGTGGAGGCGTAGGCGTGGCTAGGCGACGACTTCAGGTGAAGGCAGAGGCTTGCAGGATCCCGGGGCAGTGCGGATAAGGCCTTTAGGAGACTCCATTGACACTGATTTAAAAAGTGCTGATAACGTGAAAATACGAAGTGAAAATGATTTGTTATTGTGTTCTTATGGTTTAAAAACGTTACAGGATCCTATGGAAATAAAGGTGATGCAAAATATCCAGTTTTGAGGTGAATGCAGAAAATCAGAAACAGAATGGAAAATAGTGTAAATAAAATGATATGTAAGTAGCATAACACTACATTTTCCCCCGACCCTGGAAAATTTTTGACTCAGCAAAAATTTTGACATGTACAATCTAAAATAAACCATAAAAACACAGCTTTGCAGTAACAGACATCACCAGGCAAAATCAGATATACTATCTCTTACATTCATCATCTGCATTCAGGTAAGGGTGGAGTTCACATTCAATGACTACCACTCTAAAAGTGTGTTTTCGAAAGGACATTCAGGCTTATTTAAGGAGTTGTCATCCGCTCCTGCGTGGAAAAAAAACATTTTGAAAGGACATTCAGGCTTATTTAAGGAGTTGTCACCCGCTCCTGAGTGAAGATAAAGATAAAGAAATTAATCTTAAGCAAGCTTTAATCGCTATGACTTAAGTAAAGATTAAGAACGGCCAGAGCGGTAGGGCTCAAAGCCAGAGATCAGCAACATCACTAACGAGATGTGTCTGAAATAAAAATAAAAAGTGAAGATTAACCAACGAAAATTCGAGGTCCTAAAGCAAGATGTGTTGAAGAACATTGGATCACCAATCAAACAAACAAATTATATGAAAATGATGGTGATATTTATACATATATACAAACATATATACAAATGCAGTGTCATGCAAAACAGTATTAGCTGGTTCCTCACATCTAATCTTCACTTCGTATTCGAGTTCGGCTTTGTTAAGGAATTCGTACTTAATAACCCTTTTCATTGTTATAATTAAGTGCAAAGTTAAGTTTAAGAAATAAAAATTTAATTAAAAATTGTACCTCTTTAAGTTATCTAGAATAAAAATATTAAAGTGATGAATGTAAGTGAAGTGTTATATGCAGGTCTAAATATAATCCAGATAAGTTGAAAAACTAGATGAAGTTAAAATGTCGTAAAGCGACAGTTAAAAACTAAAGAACCTAACCTAACAACGAAACAACCAAAACGAAAATAATTTATTTAAAATTTGTAAAGATATTTACAGTTTCTTTTATAAAAAAAAGGTACTAAGGTGATGATGGGCTGTAATGATGATAGTGAATTACAATTTTTTTAAAAAAAAAGTTAATAACAAAGATAAATGAGTACTGAAACGATGTATGCACAGGCTATGCCTATGGTAGGTGCACAGCGCCTGATCTAGGTACACACGCAGTGCTTGAAGTAGACACATACAGCGCCCGGAGTGGGCACACACGACGCCCGGAGTAGACACACACAGCGCCCGGAGTAGACACGCAGCGTCTGGAGTAGGTCCACGCAGCGTCTGGAGTAGGTACACACAGCGTATTGAGCAGGTACACGAAGCGCTTAAAGTAGGCACACACAGCGCCCGGAGTAAGCATACACAACGCCCGGAGTAGACACACACAGCGCCCGGAGTAGACACGCAGCGTCTGGAGTAGGAACACGCAGCGTCTGGAGTAGGCACACGCAGCGCTTGAAGCAAGCACGCACAGCGGCCAAAGATAGCGCGGGCACTAGTAGGTGGTGGCGTAGGCGTGGCTAGGCGACGACTTCAGGAGAAGGCAGAGGCTTGCAAGATCCCGAGGCAGTGCGGATAAAGCCTTTAGGAGGTGCTTCTCGTATGAAAGCTGAAGTGAGACTTTTTTTTTATTGGCCGATTGTTCGGCTTTTATACTTTTTGACGGATCTGGGAAAAGAACGGGAAATTATTTAAATTAAATTTGAAATTATTTAAATTAAATTTGAAATTATTTAAATTAAATTTGAAATTATTTAAATTAAAAGCAAATTTTTGTAAATGGCCAAGAGGAAAAGAGTATTTTTGTGGAAATATTGAAGTAAAAACATCAGGCCGGTAACAAATTTGAATAAAAATTGCCATGACAACCAGATAAACAACGATGTCAAAACATGTCAAATTTTGGTTTTAGGCTCGTAATAGAGAAACGGCAAGATTTAAGTGAAAAATGAGATATTATTTATAAAGGAAAAAAGGTAGCGCAACAGCGCGCATGAAGCCCGAAATTGCAGAGTTACGGAGAACTAAATAAAAGACCGAAAAAGGTAGACTCCATTGACACCGATTTAAAAACCGCTGATAACGTGAAAATACGAAGTGAAAATGATTTGTTATTGTGTTCTTATGGTTTAAAAACGTTACAGGATACTATGGAAATAAAGGTGATGCAAATTATCCATTTTTGAGGTGAATGCAGAAAATCAGAAACAGAATGGAAAAATAGTGTAAAATGATATGTAAGTAGCATAACACTACAAGATGCAGATATAAGATCTTTTTGGCATTTCCCATAATAGCGCCTTACGACATCCACGAGATACTGGAGTGATAGATTATCTAAGGCCACTAATGCATGATAATCATTATGCAGTTTATATATATATATATATATATATATATATATATATATATATATATATATATATATATATATATATATATATATATATATATATATATATATATATATATATATATATAATTATATATATATATATATATATATATATATATATATATATATATATATATATATATATATATATTAAATGTATAGCTGGTTATATACATTGATTTTAAGGGGGCAAACAAAGGTCAAATTCGCATTGGCTCAAAGTCCTTATATCTTTTTAATAGGCACCATTCAATTATTTTTATCTTAGGTCATTCTTTATCTTATACTGCAATTGTAATAAGTTGAAAATTATATAAATTTAATAAAGAGTTTGTTATTCGCTATCTATTTTATAATTTATTCAGTACCAGCGTTCCGTCCCAGCTTCGCTCGGGTAATTTCCGTGTCTCAACAATACCTACTGTGCCCAGTTATAAATCGTTTAGGTCATACAGGGTCACCCACTCAAACACACACAAAAAAAATTCTATCAATCATTCATTTAATCATTCATTCAATCATTCGAGCCGTTTTCAAGTTTTAGCCAGACTAAAGAACAGCAATAGATTTTTATATATTGAGATAATACAATATTGCATTCAATCATACAAATAAACTTAATTATTGTTTATTTTTTATTTCACAAAGGAGTAAGACTTAACCTAAGTAATCAATAGAATAAAAGAGTGGTTTCAAAATAAGTATATATTTAATCATTTACTCATAAAATAATCCACACCTTATTTACAAAGTATATTATGGCTAGTATCACTCTCGATTCTGTACTTAGTAGTTGAAGTTCACTACAGATAAAGGTTCCTTCATGTTTGTTGCCATTGGAAGCCTTTTGTCAAATATATTCGAACGGTATATGACAAAGCCTCCGAATGACTAGAAGGGGCAATTGTGGTAGACATACCACGAAAAATATCGCGAAAGGACTGAAGAGAATGCACGTTCCCAACCACGCCATCAGGAACCATGTTGGTAAAAACGCTACTTGCTCTAACATTATCGCTTTACAATTCCTTTTGCTTCCGGAAAGATCATAGTTTATTATTATTAATGGTAATTGTTATCATAACTAAAACTTCTTTCATTGCCTTGCTGCGTATGGTTTAAGTCGTTAAAAACTAATCAGTTATGATCGCCATCTGAAACAAAATTAATTATGTATTATTATTGTTGTTAACTAACTTCCCGGTTGCTTTATTAATCGGATTATCGGCTGGACTTATCATCTGTTCCAATTTATTTTTAAATAAGTCTGCTATGAAACTATAATCTATCGATAAAAATCAACATAATCGATTAACAAATAGAGAAATCGTAATATAACATTATGTACCTACATTAAAAGAAAATAGTCGCGTCATTTTTTGAAGTCGGTTAAAAGACAAACTATTTTACAGATATTCTTCTTACTAATAGGATTTTTATCGAATATAGCCTAAACCTTTGCCAACTACGCCTTTGTCTACAAAATTTGTATTGATGTAATTAGTGCAATATAAAATAATTCATTTATCCAGTTTAAAAACTTTCTGCAAACCCAAACATTGAAAACTTTATTTCTTTTATAAAAATTATACGTAAGTTATTATTTAAAAAAAAAACGTTTAAAATGTATAAATAGACGTAGTTCGAAAAATACATCACACCAGTTTTACAAAAATTTTTTCGTCCAATTTATTCGATTATTATATTCTATATCCGATAGATGGCGGTGTGTCCATTAAGATTACGTCAGACGTAAAATACCCAGACCGGTGTTGGGAGTTGGGAAGCAGCGCCACAGCTGACCGCGATCGACAATCCGTCTGCAAGCCGTGGCGATTAAGGCAAACCCTTCCTAAAGCGGGAGAGGTTCTTATGATGGTCTTATGGATGAATACCTACCACTGTAGGAATTATCTATCGGATCTTTGATAGACTGGTACTGCACCCCAATATATATTTTTTAAGCTTAGCACATTCTGTAAAAGTACTGCTGAACACAGGCCTCCCCCGTGTAGTGGCGAGGTAAAAATATCCACTACCCCATGTCGTCCCGTAGGTGACGTGACAGAGGGATACTGAAACTGGAGACATACAGCGGCATATTCCTGATTACTACTTCAGATAATATTAAAAAAACTGCGGTTGCTAATATGCCCACCTAGCGTGGAAACTATGGCAAAATAATTTAAATACCCTAATGTTTTTTTTATATAGAATGAGGGTAACAAACGAGCATACAGTCCACCTGATCGTAAGTGGATGCTGTGGTCCATAGACATCTACATTTATACTCGATTAAGAATTAAAATGCAGATGCGTTGTCACTGCTAAGATGTAATCGTTTTCAGTAAAAAATAGTCTCCGGATCTCTACACTAACCATACGAAACACAGCACAGTCTTAAGCTGCTTTTTTACGCTGGTCGTCGCTATACCAGAGCCGTGAGAACGTGGTCCACCCCCGGTCACTTCTTTATATTACGTATAGCTACGAGTACAGCGTTATCCTACCACGTATAATGAATGAAATGAACAAAACAGAATAATTTAAAAATGTTTAGAATATAAAAATCTACATTAAGATTGATATCTTGACTTAAAACTGAAAATACATAATAGTTAATTATCAATACTATATAGGAAAGAATAATATATTACCGTATCTAATGATCGTAGGACACTTTAAATATAATTGAATGATGTACATAATAAACAAACATGTGTTTTGCTCGTGGAAAAAAGAAACCAAATTACTTCTACCAAGAAAGAAACATTGTTTTTATTACAATGTTTATTCTGTATATTTTTCGCTATATGTTTACGGAGGTATTTGAAAGGTTATCTGATTTGAATTATGTTGTAGGAAGCAACTATGAGTTTATCTATACGGTATTACTATAATAGTTTTTTATAGTATAAATAAAACGAGCACACAGTCCGTTCGTGGACACCTGCAGCAATATCAAACAACGAAGTCTACTGATGCGTTGTCAGATCTGAGGACTAAGATGAATGCCTCACGACCTGTAATTACATTTGCTCTCTACATCCTTCAGTTTGGAACACACCAGCAATAACTATAGGTCGCGCCACGAATCATGATATTAATTAGCGTCCACTGCGCACGTACAATTAAGCAGAAACATGCGACATTATATCTACACATCGACATAATAACTATACATCAGTCTCCACGAAAACGGAACGATATTTTTATATATGATACATAAAAATAATCGTTGGGTTTTAATTGCTGCTAAATAATATTATGTATTTTATGTACACTTAGTTCAAGAAGTAAAATATTTTGTACTTGTAATTGATGTTTTGTCTTAAGACGACATACGTGATTTTATTATCAATAAATTTTTTGATGTTAATGTATAAAGAAGTGTAATACACTGTTAGAAAACTTGTTAAATACAATGTTTAATGACGTTATTGTTTTTTTTGTTTCATTTAATATATATATATATATATATATATATATATATATATATATATATATATATATATATATACTTAAATTCATGAAGAAACGTGTGTTTTTTTCCGGGACTAGTTGAACCTCTCTTTTTCCTTACATGATTCAGTCATTTTTCAATAGATCTTGCTAATTTTTACAAATCTCATAAAGTCTCAAATATTATATTGTATTATTATATATTATATTGTTGTATTATATATATTATATTGTTGTATTATAATATTTGCAAATATTATAATACAACAATATTTTAAAAAGTCCAAAAATAATCGCAAAATTTTAAATATTATATAATAGGTAGTCGCTAACAGTTTCGATATCGATAGTACGCAAGACGATCCAGGTATGTGTGCGGGCGACGGGACGCTGGGAGACACTACGTGGGAGAGCAAAATATCTTTGCGGGATAGCACATCGCCGGTTGCTATGTTGTTGTATGTTTCGCTTCCCCGTACCTACTACCGCACCACATTGACACATGTTTTACGCTTCTGCGCAGTTTTATCACTCGTGGTGGGACCTATAATAGGGTGATATCTATCCAGACGAACTCCTATTCAGAAAAAGGGGCCCCACCGCGTAGCTTGTACCTGTGTATAGTACTGTACACAGCACTCAATGTATTACGTGTGAGTCAAATACGAATACAAAGCAATACATACAACATATTATGACTTAGTAATAGCTACTGAAACGTTAAATTTAATACCGTAATAAACCACATTATATGAACTGGTAACACTGTTAGCATTGTTATAGTGATAGTTTGGTAAAGGTAAGTTTGTGCGGTCCTACGATACTCGTATATTCAATTGATTCAACTTTTGGACTAATTGTAAAACATCTATTATAATGCATAAGCTAGCTAAATTGATTAACAGTGTTCTAGTATTTGTCGTGGTAGAGCCACATTGCAGAAGGACCACACTCGAATACCAGCGTAAAACATGTGCATTTTGATTCTTAATATATATTATATACAAATGAATAAAATTAAAGTTTCTGTAATGTTAAAATAACAACTTTGACTAAATGCATATTATGAAATGATATACGGTATTTATAACATCCAAGTGGGAAAATTAAAAATTTTGTACAAACGACTTCAATACAATCGGATCAACGTATTCTAAGTAAATTAAATACATATTATTAAAGATTACTCAAAAACTACTGGTCATATCTTGATTAAATTTATATGGGATCACACGAGAAGCATCAGCTTTCAGATAAAAAAAGAATAAAAATCGGTTCACCCAGAGAAAAGTTATGACGTAACACACATTAAAAAAGGTATTTATTTGTTTTATATTAAAAAAACGCACGGGTGATTTCTGGATCTCGACAATTATTACTACCGGGTGAATATAAACTAAATGTGAATATAAACCAAATGTGAATATAAACCATCTAGAGACCCATTCAAACTCGCAAAAAATTTCATCAAAATCGGTTGAATAATTTCAAAGTCCGAACGGTCATAAGTAGAAAGATTTTTGTATTTTATATAGATAGATAGTAGTACTTTAGAGCTTAGAGCTTAGAGTTGTTTATCTGTGTAAATTACCTAAATCAAATTGTTTTATAATGTGTATGACAAATATAATTAATATATTCTACCACAAAACAGGTGTGCTCCTACAAAAAAGGCTATTTAACTATTCTTTAATGGCAGGCCGCCTTTCCCTATACTCGTTGTATGAATGATATTGCTTCCCATGTTCAGCGGATATTGACTGTCGTGAGCTTATTATGTTATACTAAACATTTACATCCAGAACGAAACTCCGCTAAAAATAAGAATAATAATGACTTGGCCACAGAAATTATATGCGTGGTTTAGTTTAAAAAATATTATACTTATTGACGAAAAAAATGTTAAACGCATGTTATGATAAGGGTATATACTATACCATCTCAAATTCTAATTTTGCCCCCACTTCCCCGCGCGTCGTATGCTATTTACCGACATGTTTGTAATCACTAATACTGTAAATAGATAGGTCGTTAGATCCTTATTTTATTAGGTTTATCATATTTATGCCTATTTCTTTACACCAAACCAATCGCTTCTTATTTTTATTACAGTTTTTTCCAATTTTAATTTTACGTCGTCCTGTTGCGTAATGTGTATTCTGATCGTAAGCGACACAGCTACCCCGTTCGAAAGCTGAAGCGAGACTGATCGGGCAGCAGGGAACAAGGTTCAGGACGCCGATAGTTTAGGTAATTTCTTTTTACAGTGAAAATAGTGGTAATTTAAAAAAAAACATAAGCCCTGCTTTATAGTTAGTTTAATTAGTATGTAAAGTTTCATGATCTAATTTAAAGTCTTTTATGAATACTAGCGGTTTATGGTTTAGTTTGGAGGTAAATTTGGATTTTTTTCTATTTAGTTAAAATTTTAAGGAATCGTGTTTTCGTCTAACATAGTACTTAACATTAATCCTCAACTTTACCATATATTTATTTCAAAATTAATGCTGCAATATTTTCAGCATAACGGAGGAGCTTGCTATTTGAGGTAGTATAGGCCCTTAACAGCTGTGCATAATGATTACAGTTGTAAAGGTAGTGGCACAATATATTTGTGTCACCATACGAAACATATGTTGACATTAACATATGGATAGAATTCTATTCTATGTCGATCGTTCATCTTACGTCATATTGTCTAAAATAGAAAAAAAATACAAGAGTGAAACATGTGTTACCCATAATTAATATTAAGATTATTTATAAGATTAAATACAAAATAAAAAAACTACAGTTGTATAATTAAAATCGTACAAATATTGGTTCATTTTAAAATTTAGTCAGGTTAATTTAATTATTGGATTACTTTTAAATAATAATTGAAAAATCAGCCCAATGAATATTTTATAGTGGCTGGTGATATAGTAACATAAAGCGTACGAACTTGTTATTATTAATTAGTATATTATTTTGTACTTTAGTGGCATTTTAGAGATAATTTCGTAGTAGACTAAAAAACTGAGTTCCTTAGCCGTCGGCTCCTACAACGACAATTTTTTTACAATAATATGTTTGCCAAAAAGATACAATTAGTGTTTGATCACGCGATTATTGGATACGTGCAACAGATTAATGCCAAATCGCGGGATTTAATTTATATTTTAAGAATATGATTTGTATTTTTATAACAATCTAGTTATGTCGGGCATGCGTTGCCAATACCTTTTTTGTCAGAAACATTTGCAGTCACACTACGTAGTACTATTATTTATTCTGTGGTCACGCGCACATTACTACTCACCAAAGATTAGGTACGATAAAACGGCAAGATATACGCCAAATTATAAATTAAAATACACAAACATTATTTGCATCTATCGTAATGTTTAAAATACTTAAAAGATCAAAGAAGAGAAATCTCATTAGTTTCTACAAAAATACAAGAAAACTCCTAAAAGCAATTTTCATTAATGGCAAAAGACTAAATTGTTCTTACTATGAGGCAATAGCATTTTCGTTTAAAGTATTTAATGAAATTCAATGCGCAATTGAAACAAAGTAGAAAATTATTACTTAAATTCTCAACAATCTATTACGAAAAAGATCTTTGTTATATTTTCCCTAAGAGTCAGTCACACTTAGTAGAAAAAGTCGACTGTAGAAAAAATGCTTTGCGTCGTAATTTCTCACCATTTATAAACATTATATCTTAGATTGGCATGTTTTGAAATTGCTAAGTCACCATTTCATAGAATCAAAAGGTTTTCATATTTTTTTAGATTCTATCTGACAGTAAGTGGATGTTGTTGCTCATAGACGCAACTAGATTTATTGCTTACGTTTTTATGTGTGTTACCTCAAACTTTTCTGTAGGTGAACCGACTTTGATGATTCTTTTTTTATTTCAAAGCTGGTGCTTCTCTGTGGTCTTGTCATACTATGTGGGACATACATTTAATCAATATATGACCAGTAGTTTTTGAGTTATCTTTAATAATGAGTATTTATTTGACTTCGAATACATTGATTCGTTCGTATTGATGTGGGCTGTACAAAATTTTTAATTTTACCACTTGTTTGTTATATCATTTCATATGCATTTAGACATAGTTGTTATTTTGACATTACAAACGGACACATTAATTTTATTCATTTGTATACACCTAATATATATTAAGAATCAAATTGCACATGCCTTTTCACCGCTGGGAACTAAGATAGAATGCCGCTTTAGTAGTAAACGCTTCATCGGTTCTCTTCACTCATCATATGAAATAGTACAAATTAGCAGCATAATCTGCAATGTGGCTCTACCACCTCAAATACTAGAACACTGTTAATCAATTTAGCTAGCTTATGCATTATAATAGATATTTTACAATTAGTCCAAAAGTTCTATCAATTGAATATACTCGTAGGACCGCACAAACTTACCTTTACCAAACTATCACTATAACAATGCTAACAGTGTTACCGGTTCATATAATTTGGTTTATTGCGGTATTAAATTTAACGTTTCAGTAGCTATTACTAAGTCATAATATGTTGTATGTATTGCTTTGTATTCGTATTTGACTCACACGTAATACATTGAGTGCTGTGTACAATACTATACACAGGTACAAGCTACGCGGGGGGGCCCCTTTTTCTGAATCTCTGCTATCACCCTATTATAGGTCCCACCACGAGTGATGAAACTGTGCAGAAGCGTAAAACATGTGACAACCGGCGATGTGCTATCCCACAAAGATTTTTTGCTCTCCCCACGTAGTGTCTCCCTGCGTCCCGTCGCCCGCACACATACCTGGATCGTCTTGCGTACTATCGATATCGAAAGTGTTAGCGACTACCTGTTATATAATATTTAAAATTTTGCGATATTATAATAATATAAATATGTAATATATATAATAATACAATATAATATTTGAGACTTTATGAGATTTGTAAAAATTAGCAAGATCTATTGAAAGATGACTGAATCATGTAAGGAAAAAGAGAGGTTCAACTAACCCCGGGAAAAAAGCACATGTTTCTTCATGAATTTAAGTAGGTATATATTTTAAATGAAATTTAAAAAAAAACAATAACATCATTAAACATTGTATTTAATAAGCTTTCCAACCGTGTATTACACTTCTTTAAACATTCGCATCAAAAAAGTAATTAACAATAAAATCACGTTTGTCGTCTTGAGACAAAACACCAATTACAAATACCAAATATTTTACTTCTTTAACTAAGTGTACATAAAATACAGAATGTTATTTAGCAGCAATTAAAACCTAACGATGATATATAAACATATCGTTCCGTTTTCGCGGAGACTTTGATGTGTAGTTATAATGTCTACCTTTGACTTTTTATATATTAAAATGTCATAATACAATTTGCATTTTTCTGCTTAATTGTATATGCGCAGTGGACGCTAATTAATATCATGATTCGTGGCGCGACCTATAGTTATTGCTGCTGTGTTCCAAACTGAAGGATGTAGAGAGCAAATGTAATTACAGGTCGTGAGGCATTCATCTTAGTCCTCAGATCTGACAACGCATCAGTAGACTTCGTTGTTTGATATTGCTGCAGGTGTAGACTTTTATAGACCCTTTTTACTGGAAACGAGGCATTCCATCTTAGTCCTCACGGGTGACAACGCATCTGCATTTTGATTCGTAATCGAGGATAGATGTAGATGTCTAAAGGTGTCCACGAACGGACTGTGTGTTCGTTTTGTTTATATTATTAAAAAAACTATTAAAATTAAACCGTATAGATTAACCTCATATTTGCTTTCTACAACATAATTCAAATCAGATAACCTTTCAAATACCTCCGTAAACATGTTGTTGACTTGATAACTACAAATATTTTATTTACGTTATTTTAAACGATTTTTCGTTGTCAGGAAAATATTTGTGGGTAGGTAATTACAGTCGAACGTACGAATCAACTTTTATTTTTTATATTATCTGAGATGCCATATATATTATACAAGTTTTATAAAAGAGACATTAAATCCTCAAAGTAGTATCGACACCGAGATCCTATCTCCAGGACGTAAGAAGTAGGATCGGAACTTGTCGACTCAGAAAGTTAAGAGATTTGTTGGATTATATACTTAACTTAAATTTAATTTAAGTAATATAATTAGGCTGACTAAAATAAGTTTAAAGAGAATTTTGAATGTTGTTAGAATTTTTGTATAACTACATAAGTTGAAGATGAGAATCTTCGTTTGTAGAAATATTTTAATAATTTTCTTTCAAAAGAAAAGTTTAGGTCTAGAAGTAAAATTCCTATGAGAATCATAAAAATTGGATAGTTGGCGAACTTCACATGTCTTCAAAATATTTTTTGTTCTTATTCCTCAGACATGCAGGTTTCCTCACGATGTATTCCTTCACCGCCGAGCACGTGGTAAATCAATACTTAAAATTGCAATTAACAATTTTATTGGTGCCGGCGGGGATCGAACTCGGGTTACTCGCGTTCTGTTATATTTACAGTGAGCGTTAACCATCTGAGCAACCACGGCTCAAATAAAATAATATGGGCAAATAGTATATATATGTAATATAATATAATTATTATTTTATACTAGAATAACAATTTAATGTCCTAGACAAGCCAGAGCTCATGGTTCACCTTGAGAATAACTATGGTCATTTACTTTCTGTATACATTTGAATAAAATGAATGTTCGAGGTTAAGATTAATTATGACCTCGGTAGATATGGTTTCGTAAGAAGACATTATCACGAATCGCGTTGTTCTTTTATAAATTTATTTTTTAAAGATAAATCAATTTTTATCAACTACATTAAAAATAAGATTAGTTTAATGTTTTCAAAAGGTATCAAGGCGATCAAGAGTCTAGACGGTTAGTTTAATGGACTTCAAAGCGTCTAAACCTGAAAGATAAAAAGCCGAATTTTGTATATTAAAATATTCTATTTTAGTAGAATATTTAATTTAAAAAATCAATGATTCATCGCAATATTTTACCGTTAGCCAGCTAGCTATATCGAAAGGAAGATCTCAGTAGGTACTAACTTTTCATATACGTCCTATTTCTGAGCACTGCAAAAGTTTTTGTGGGAAAGGTTATAAATACCACTAAATTCTCGCTAGCACCAATACGCCAAAGTCTGCAATGTGAGGGGTTAATTAAAATTGTTTACTATTAATGGGCTTTATGAATTAATATACTAAAGCATTCTAAATTATTTTAACAACGTCATAGTGGTGTGGTCAACAAAAATGTTATGATAGATTTAAAATGGCGGATTATGATGATGCCACTTCCCGAGCCACTGCTCACAAATTTCGAATGAATTTAATTGTGGCCGGAACAATCATACTGATCATCTGCGCAACAAACGTTCATCAACGGCAAGATCTAAAGATAAACATCAGCGCTATGGGAAGCTAAAAAAAAGTAACCTACCAAAATATTTAGTTAAACTTACGCATCAATATAAAGATATTAAATTGACCTAATCCAAATAAAGATATTGTATTGCATTGGTTTGCATTAATATGATTTCAATACAATTAATCCTCATTAAACATTTAAGCAGCAAGAACTTTGCAATAAATGGATAGAGTGTCCATTTTCCATTCATTTAATTGGACCTAAAATCGAAACCGCTGTCGCATAAAGTAAGACGGAGGTGACTCGAAAACTGTATTTGAAATCGTCACAGATAATAAAAATAATAAATTTACACAGTGTTTATTTATGTAATATATACAAATAAATATAAACATAGGAAGAAGTCGATGAATAAGGTGTCTGCTCAGTTCTTAAGAAGCACAGATCATTACGCGACGGCTATGTGTAAAGTGAAAAGTGAACATAAAATAAGTTACTGTAGACTGCTATATTAACAAGAGTTTACTGATCTTGTAAAACAATTCTTTATTATCACGATAGTGCTTCGCCACACCTCGTCAGACGAACACTCGAATATTTGACTACGACAGGTGGAGAATAATCAGCCATCTACTACAAATAACCTTGCATTTTCTATGTATTTCCTTTAAGGCAATAAGTAGTAAGTTTCGATGAGATGTAATCACCTTACGAACATTAAACATGTAGTGATTCCTAAAAACAGTGCGTTCATTACTCTTCTTGTAATTTCTTACCACTATTTTAAAATGTCAGCTACATCATAAAATAAAATAAAAATTTACTTAAGTTCACTTTCACAATTGGCGAATATAGTAAAACATAATGTAATGGCTATATGAGACATTTTATGGGGAGCCCTATGTTTATCAGGGGACTTTTAAGAGGAAGTAAAAAAAGTTTTAGATAAGAGATATAAGATAGTACAGACTAAGTATTTAATAATATTAGTACTTGTTCAAAAATTTTGTTAAAAATGTGTTTCTATAGAATTAAATAAATGCAACAGAAAACAAAGGAAACTGTGCTGATGGAAAATTAATTCTACTGTCCTATTTGCAGCAAATTCGATTTTTTTCTACTGTCTTACTATTACTCTTCGGTATGTATACAGTTACAAAAAGATTTTGTATAGGCTAATGGGCTCCTTTTCACGCAAAAATGGTAACAAAACACAAATCAAGTTTATTGTCTATTCACATAAATCATTTATCGAAGGTTCATATATATCGACAAGGCTATAAAAATTTATTGTGAATGTTGCTATTATTATTCGCATTAATTTTGAATTTAATCATGTGATAATTTTTAAACTGAATGTACTTAAAGGAAACGTATGGTGAGCGTAGTGAACCAGAGACCCATTTTATTAGATCAAGACATTCCAACTTAGTCCTCAGGGGTGACAATGCGTTCTGCATGATTTTTAATTGAGGAAAGATGACATGTATATCTCTCTATGGGCCCCAACATCCACTTCCGATTTGGAATGGGCGCTTGTTTGTTGCCCTTATTCTATAAAAATATGTTATTATTTACAAACATTGCTAAAATTAATAGCGTTTGATCCTACTTTTATTTACTAACATTACAGTACAAAAAATATTCTCCTAACAAAACACACCTATCAATTGTAAATATTTTGCCTGAACTACTCCACGAATACACTTTCAAAAATAAACACACCCTGGGTAAATATTATCATGTCACTTAAAACGCGTGCGGTACTGAAAATATCACTATCACTTTTAACTTCAAGAACATAGGTATGGTATGTTAGATTGTAGTGTTGGTACTGCGTGGTTGCCGGCTGCCGCTGCACAGGCGCTCGCAACCGAAGGTTTCGACACCAAAGACGCCAGGGCCACCCGGTCGGCTTAGCGTGCTCTCTTTCCCACTCGTGATATACTACGTTCACACTTGAGACCGACTTGCATTCAGCAATGCAACTTCGTCACTACAGGCTGACCTTCTCGGTCTACCTTTATTGCTAATAAGCTCGACTTTTGCAATCGGTGGTGTTACTCTTTGGTCCTTGTGCCACATTTTGCTTACGATGTATCTTTTAGGTCAATAAATTCTTTTTAAATTGTTTACGTATTTTATAACAATTATTAGTTGCTAAGCTCCCTCATGTTTTCCTGTTCTACTAAGTTTAATATAGTTTGGACACACGGTAGTGTGTCAGACTAGTTCCGAAAAGAAAAAAACGGCGCACCGGCAGTGTGCAACATTATACGAGTCATTTCGAGCTACTTTAGACCCCGGCATAATACAAAATCTATGAGACCATACGTAAGCGGTCCCATAATGAATTGGCCTAACTATGAACCAATGAAGGAAATGAAACGAAACCAATTTCATTTTTCAATATAATCACCATGAATACTAACACACTTCTGACATCTGTGAATCAAACCTTTATAAAAATAATCACATTTTTTATCCTCAAAATGACTGAAGACGGCCGCCTGCAACTCTTCATCGCTTGAAAATTTTCTTCCTCTTAAGTCCCGCTTTAAATTTGGAAATAAATAATAGTCGGACGGGGCCATGTCTGGACTGTAAGGTGGATGTTGAACTTCTGTGAACCCGCATTGACGAACTGCAACCTTCGAAACACCAGCGGTATGAACAGGGGCGTTGTCATGGAGCAACAGGACACCTTTAGACAGCTTGCCTCTTCGTTTTTCCTTTATCTTGTCTCGTAATTTATATATTAAAGAAGCATAATATTCGCCGTTCACGACTGTATTACGTTCTTTAAAATCCACCATCAAAATGCCTTGAAAATCCCAAAATATTGTGCACATCAGTTTTTTAGTCGATTGTTGCATCTTTGCCTTTCTAGGGGGATTTTCACCCTTATAACGCCATTCCATTGACTCGCGCTTGCTTTGTGGATCATAATACAAGATCATAGTTTCATCACCAGTCACTAGCCGCTCGATCACAGTCTTTGGATTTTCGCCACAAAGATCCAAAAACTCCGAAGCGCAGCGCACTCTTTCCTGTCTCTGTACCGCTGAAAGAAGTTTCGGTACCCATCTTGCACTCACTTTTTTCATGTGAAGATGTTCATGGATCGCGCGATGAACGGTACTCTTAGAGAGCCCAAGCCTTGCTGCAATTACTCTAATCTTCAAACGGCGGTCACTCAGAACCTCCTCTTCGATAAGAGCAATCGTTTCGGGAGTGAGCACTTCCACAGGTCGACCGTCGTGGCCAAAGTCTTCGACGGTTTCTCTCCCGAGGCGAAACTCTTTCACCCAATTTTTCACTGTGCTAAGGAGGGGGCAGACTCCTTATACACGCCATCCAATCGTTCTTTTATTTGGGCAGGGGATAAACCTTCTTTAAACAGAAACTTTATGACACTTCGATACTCAGTTTTCGATATTTTGAAAAAATACGCGACTCTCGTTATTCAAATGCCTGTTAAACTAAGACTAAGCATTTCATGTCGATGCATGTTTCTTATATTAAGTGCACGATAAACGTACTATTTAATGCAACACAACATGTAGCGACATGTCGCGTTGAAATATATCAGGCCAGTTCATTATGGGACCGCCTGGTACATTTGCAATTATATTCATTATACACACATATATATATATATATATATATATATATATATATATATATATATATATATATATATGCATAAGTCTATTCATTCAGTCATATATTTATGTATGAGAATTTCATGTTTATTTATGAATTATAGTTCTTGAGTTAAGTAGGTAGTCAACTAGAAGTGATTTCACATTTGACAAGATAGAGGATTTTGATCAATGTAGCTTGAAGCTTAGCATTAAAGTAGATAATTAGGCTTATACTTGAAAAAGTGTTATTAAAATCCAGATTATGAATTTCATGAACGTCATGGTCATGACATCTCTCACATTTTATATTCTTAATATAAAATATAGAAATACGTAATGAAAAGAAAATAATGAAGCGTAAACAAAAGGGAAAACTATATAGATTGTGTATTTATTTGTATAATTAAATTATAAAATTTAATGAAACAAATCGATTTTGAATTAATTTGTAACATACTACATATGGGAATAATAAACATTTATACTGCATTTTCTTACTTTTTAGAACAGTTGGCAACGAGTGTAAACTCTTGTACTGATTGTAAAGACTGCATAATTTTAAGTGGCTACAATAGTCCGTTAACATCCGCAATCAACTTCAAACAAAGAAGGTTAAATACGCGTGTATATAATATATATATATATATATATTATATAACGGATATATATATATATATATATATATATATATATATATATATATATATATATATATATATATCCTTTCAGATAAAGATGAAGAGACTGATCAAAACACAGTAGTAGAGTTTCCTACTAACTTTTGTGTGTAATATAAATAGTTAAACAACAAGAACTTTAAAGTATATTATTTTCTTTTATAATTTATTTTGTTTAGTTTGTTATGAAATGTAGTGTCAAATACATTCAATAATACAATTTATACTAGTTATATATTATTTTAATTACATATATACAGTATTTACCATTCTTTAAAGCAACATTTATAAATCAATCAAAAGCGTACGCATACATCTTTTACATGTACATCTTGGAGTATACATAATATGTACATACATCTTGGAAACGCGATAATTAGTAACGTAATGTTTTGTTTTTCTTATTGTTCCTTCCATTACTGGTATAACATTTAAGCCGGTATTCAGAGACAATTATGAGTCAATATTATTATAACATCAAATTGGTAAAAATGTGATCTGTACTTTACTAAAGTCGCTTTGTGTAGTATAATATTAAAGTATATATGTATTTCTCATTGATTATTCCGTTATATAATCAGTAAACTCATGAATAAAACAATAAGTTGGCTGGCAACTTTCAATTACATTGCAAAACAGGTTTGGTGTAGCCCTAAGCCCTAACAAATGTTAGCAAATGTTAACACTTTAACTGTCTGATTTTCAGACACAATAGTAAGACAATAGCAACGACATATATGTAGTGCACGAAACAGCGAAAGGGTTAAAAGCCCTAAGCCTTAATAAACAAGAATAATAAATAAAATATATTTTTATACTAATTAGACAAAAGTAAACAATATCCTTAAGGGACAGTAAAAAAATCTTTTTTTTTTTACTTTTTTTATATAGTGAGTCAAAAGTATCCGAATTCGAGATGTTTAAACTTTTAAAAATTCATAATTGAAAATATCAACTTTATCGTAAAATGTCAAAATATAATTATAGAAATATATTTGTATTTCATCAAAAAATAAAAAAATAAATCTTTTATATTTTATTCTTATTATTTAAATAGTTTTAATGAGTAAAAGTAACCGAATAAAAGATTTTTAAAAAGTTCAAAAATTCATTACTACGAAAATATTAACATTATCATAAATAGTTATAGGACCTTATTTATTTGCATTTCATCAAGGACAATTGTATATTTGTATTTAAAATTGTATATTTGTATTTCATCAAAAAATTAAAAAATAAATCTTTTATATTTTATTCTTATTATTTAAATAGTTTTAATGAGTAAAAGTAACCGAATAAAAGATTTTTAAAAAGTTCAAAAATTCATTACTACGAAAATATTAACATTATCATAAATAGTTATAGGACCTTATTTATTTGCATTTCATCAAGGAATATTAAAAAAATCGTTGGAAAATAACAATTCCTTGCAATTGTTTAAACAAATTCGGTTTTAACAATACGGCACCGAGTTGGCAACACGCATTTATATCATCAGTAGGACAATGTGAAGGAGTACTCATACGCCGATTCCTACAGAACTAAATCTATAAAGCTTATTCGAAAAATGGGACAAGTGCATGTCAGGCCACGCACAATGTAGGGTTCCGTAGTTGCTCACCATAACACGTCACTCATAACTTAGAAAGGACCTTCATATTTTGAGTATATTAAGTAAGGCCCATATAGGATGATAGTAACTGAAAGACTTATTTTTCATACGTGTAGTGTCGTGCATACTTTTCACATTTCCAAAAACAGCGGTTTAGTTGGTAGATTGGTAGAAGGGGTGACTAATAAAAAATAACACTTTAACGCTAAGTATTTCCAAACAGACCCCTGAATCGAAAAAATGTTGCTGCATATTCGCATAATATTGAAAGACCATCTACACGATGGAATAGACGGGTGAAAAAAATCACCTGTATAGGAGGTATCCAAAATAAAAATGTTTTTCAGGATTCGACAACTTCGTAAGCGTGATTGATTTCTATAGCTACAAATCATAGCTTTGGTCTCTAAGTAAAACTGCGGACGGACTGACGGAAGGACATGGCGAAACTATAATGGTTCCTTGTTGTTTAACTACGGAACCCTAAAAATGACCATATTGTAGACTAACAACTACAAGGTCGTAGTAACTAGTAGTTGAGGTGTGCGTACGTATTTTTATCCGCAAGATTGTCAACACAATGATTATGTAGTTAAGTTTCGGGAGACATATTTAATGTTTTTAAAAAGCTTATTTGATTTTTAATGAAAATCAAATATGTCTCGATGACATTTATTAACTATTTAATTTCAAATATAATAACTTAACTAAATGATTACATTACTACGTTAAGGCTGTAATTAATATAATTCCAAATGCAACGGCTTATATGTATAGGTTGATCAAACAAGTCTGTGTACTGAAAGTATGGCACCTTGGTTTGAGCAGCTTAGCCGGCAAAATTCGTGATCAACATGTTGTTGTAAAATTATGGCTACTTGCGATTCACGTGTTTACGTGTAATCTAATTTGAAAAGTTAGTCAAAACAATATGGGAGCCACAGGTTGTTATGACATTAGAGCTACTTCCAGACTTTATAAGTAATATCTTATTGTTACATTGGTGTGTGTGTGTCTTAATTTATGTTGTTTATTTATACACATATATATCGTATTCGATTATATACATGATATTCGAGAATTTTCGAGAGATTTATACTGCTGTCTATCGCTATATTTACAAGATGAGTCTCTGTAGTCTTTAATTAACTCAAACACCCTCTCAAAAAAGAGGCATGTCCCCCGTTAGTGGGACTTGTATATAGTTTATAACTTACACTATAATAAACTATATTTCACGAAACACTGCGCATATTATTCGCACTGTTTATAAAATTCAATAAAAATTACCGTTCCAAAAATCAACATAAAATAATAACCTTACGTCACACTTATAAAGCTGAACTCATTTTAAAATAATGGAATTGATTTTTTTACATTATAAGGGTGACAAACGAGCACACAGTCCTTCTGATGGTAAGTGGTTGCAGTGGCCCATAGACATCTACATCTTTCCTCGATTACGAATCAAAATGCAGATGCATTGTCAACCGCAATGAATACAGAAAGAACGTCCATACTTATTTACAAGGTAAACCACGAGCTCTGACTTGTCTAGGACATTTAATTGCTATTCTAGAATAAAATAATAATTTCATTACATTCACATTTATCCTCAATTAGGAATCAAAATGCAAATGCGTTGTCACCTCGGAGGACTAAGATGAAATGCCTCGTCTCCAGTAAAAAGGGTATCCGGTTCTCTACACTCACCGTACGAAACACAGCAACGGTAAGCTGCTATTTTACGCTGGTATTCTGTGAGAGCGAAGACCTTCCCCAGTTGAGCCGACTCACTACACTCTACTACTAACATAGCTATATTTGTAGCGTGGCTCTACCACACAGATTATAATCCGTGCTCTACCATGTATAATGTGATTGCTACACGTAGTCTAGTCTAGACAGACCGTGCAGCCAAGTTCGATTAGTTTTGTTTGATGCTAGTTGCAATTGGTAGAAAATTTATATATAGTCTAAGATAGTACCTACCTATTAATTTACTAGGTAGTAAGGTACCTATTAATTTAATAAAATATTTCAAAAAGGTAACTATTTAAAAGAGTATAAATTTATTTAATTTAGCATAGGTAATAAACACAAACAGACCGCCGGATTTTGATTAGTTGTAGCAAGGTTATTTATAATAATGCACAGAGTTTTAAAACAAGGCCTCTGTGTATTGGCCATATTTAATGTATCCAGCATCTTCCAAGGCCGACGCCATTGCTAAAGGTGATGATTGTAGTAAATTCACGCAACTAAGAATCGCTCACTCGTTCTTTACCGTCTGGAAAAATAGGGTGTAATCGGAGAAATCGTAATAATAATATATTACGATTTCTGTGATTCAAAATAATAGGATTTCTGTGGGTGTAATAGGTGAACGGAATAGAAACCTATGGCACTGATATTTAACATTTTATTTTTATTTTACATTGACATATGAAATTGATCTATCAATAAATACTACTAATTTATAATAAACTTTCGATACTAAAAAATAACAACAAAATGTTTGAACTAAATTAATTAATTAATTAAAAGCTATCGAAATTGAAATAATATGCACCCAAATAGTAGTATTTATCGACAGATCAATTTCATAATATGTTGATGTAAAATAAAACCAATTTTGTAAAATATCTGTGCCATAGACTTCTACTCCGTTCACATGTTACACCCTATTTTTGCAGACGGTAAAAAAATCATCCATTATATAATAGACTACCGGTTATTTAATTTTAAGAGTGAGCCAAATCGGGGCTTAAAATACCGGGTAAATGGAAGTAATTTTACTAATGCTAATTTAAGGTATTTATACATAATTTAAGTGATAAACGAACTTGTAGTCTACCTGACGAAAATAGGCTCCATAAACACCTATAGCCAACCTCAAACAAAGGAAGTTTGATCAGATGCTTTGTCACTGAGAACTTAGATGGAGTGTTACAGTTACAGCCTGTAATTATCCTGGCTCTCCGGAACACTGCATTGTTGCTACGTCTTGTCGAATTTAATAGGTAACACGGTCGCAACTACCCAGTTGAACTCGCAGGCAGAAAAGAAGTTCTACAACTTAGGGTTAAAATGACGAACAAAGCGTGGTAAATATTTTTTTATCAACAATTACATTGATCCGGCTGTGCCACGTTTCCGTGCTCTATTGTTTCTTTACTAATCCGCCTCCTCCTTTAGTTTTAATCATTAATTCAAACGTTTACATTTCACTCAGAAACGTTTTTTTTTGATAATTGTCACATTTTGATTACGTTTCTTTGTGTTTACGGTAACAAGGTTATGATAAATCTTACTACCTTAAAGGCATTTAAATTAAAGTAAACGTTACCAAGTTAATTTTATTTTCAATAACATTTAGTAAAGTTACCAAGCCAAAAGATTTCTTGTATTATGTAAGAGCATAAGGAGAGATATACCAATTTTTTTCAAGGTAAAATTTGAATTAGAGCTTCGTTAGTTTCAAAGTTTTAATTACCGATAAATGGGGTGCCATGTCCATTCGAAAATGTCGAAACTTAGCTGCAAACTGACGATAGGCAGCATTATTATTGCATGTTACATTTCAGTAGCCTCTAAAGAGCTTCCTGTGCGCAATAATTCACCAGCACAGCACAGTGTTATGGGTGTGGACAATTTTTATAAGGTTACTACCTAACAAGGCCCAATTGCGATATTTGTGACATTATAGAAGATATCCAACATATGCTAGCAGAATATTATGACAAATATCAAAGAGAAAGGGAGAATCTGGTGAAAATGTTTATATTAATTTGGTTTTCAAGTATACTTGCCAAAGCTGACTTGTCAAAGTTGAGTGTGGCTCCCAGCTCCCACACTCAACTTTGGCAAAGTCACTAATTTCTATATTCCTATCACATTGATTCCTCCTTTATAAATACTCATGATTACCAGAGTGGACTGAAAAGTTTCCGATCTCAACGTGAAGATGGCAGCACTCGCAATATAAGCTAGTGAATGTAGTTATGCATCTTTTGACAGTTGCACAATAAAATTTCAGCCATTTTGGACGCGTAGTTGTTATTCGACAGTCGTTTGAGTGGGTCGTGTGAGTGTTTTTATAAAAATGGAAAAATTTGAGTATCGAGCTGTCATAAAATTTTTGTTTTTGAAAGACAATACGCCTACGCAAATCAAAGATGAGTTGGAGCTACCGCGCACTGGTGATTTTGTTACCGTGACTGTTTCGTCACTCATATCAAGTCCGTGGATATGTATGGAGATGCGTGCATGTTACGAAGTAACACCCTTTTTTGTTTTTGCTTTGGAAACGTGACGTGACAATGACAAAAACTTTAAAACGGTGACAAAATCACCAGTGCTTGTAGCTCTTAGGCGTACATTAGACACTCATGTAGGCTGTCAGTTTTCAGATTGACGAATAACCTACCGTGTAAATGCAGTGCTTACGCCTGAATGAGCGCATAATGTACGCCTATCAGTCACCATTCGTTTTTTATCAATCATGATTGATGGAATTGATTGACGCTTGCATGATCGTGTAAATTAATGTACGCCTATCAGTCACCATCCGTTTTTTATCAATCATTATTGATGGAATTGATTGACGCTTGGATAAGCGTGTAATGTACGCCTTAGACTCTGTGTATGGGGGCTCTACACTATCATTTAACACAGTAAAATTTTCGGCAGCTGAATTTAACGTGGTCGTGAGAGTTTGGGAGACGATGAACGTTCGGGACGTTAAAAAACTGCAACTACTGACGATAACATCGCTGAGTTTACCAAATAGTGCTAGACGACCGCCGAATTAAAGTGAGAAAGGTAGTAGAGGCTGCGAATATGTCCAAAGAACTTGTTTGTCACATATTAAATCAAGGTTTAGGCATAAGAAAGCCGTTAGTATGTTGGGCTCACGTTAGATCAAAAACGCGTTCGAATGAACATTTCCAACGCTCTGTTGGCACAATTTAGGCGCAATAAAGCCGAGTTTTGGTGCCGATTAATTACTGTCAATGAAACTTGTATACACCATTGTTACGCCCGAAACATAAATACGGTCAAATAGTGGATTGGAAAAAACTTTTTCGGCAGGGAAAGTGATGGCAACTATTTTTTGGATAGTCATGGAGTTATCTTAATCGATTATCTTTGAAAAGGAAAATCGTTACAGGAGCATACTACGCATCATTACTTGAAAAACTAAAGACAAAAATTGCAGTAAAACTGCCACATTTGCAGAAAAATAAAATCTTGTTTCACCATGACAGCGCGCCGTTTCACACCTCAGCGGGTGTTAAAAATTCAAGAATTACGGTTTCAACTGCTTGACAATCCACCTTATTCACCAGATCTAGTCACAAGCGACTTCTTTTTGTTCCTTCATAAAAAAAATTCGCTCGGAGGTCAGAGATTTTCGTCAAGTGAGGAGGCAATCATCTCCGTCAACAATTGTTTTGCAGAGAAAAACGCCGTGTGCTATTTGGACAGGTTAACAGCTATGTCGGTTACTCTGGTTCTATTGCGGATATACTCAATAATTTCATTATATTGCAGTTTAAATTAATTTTCAGCGTTTCGGGTGCTTTGAAGAATATTATAATCATCATTTATCGTCAACATCGTCATTACATCCCTTCACAAGTCTACTAATAAAAATAGGTCGTGCTATACTTTGCCTACCGGTACGAGGCTGCCATTCGAGAACCCTTCTTCCCCATCAACCGATGAGGAAGAAAAGAGTCGCTTCTTCGAGTTATATGACCGACCCTTTGTCACTTTAGCTTACTAAACTGTTGGGATATGTCGTTTATTGTGGTTCCACTGCGGTTATCCTCATTTCAATGTTTATTACGCAGAAAAATCGTAGACATAGCTCTCTCTAAAGAATTTGACAGAATAACTTATGTATTATTACTGTTTTAAATTACAAAATTACTTTTCCAAGTAGTTAGCGTTAACGGCCATTCTAGTATAAAGTGTGTTAAGAAAAATTGCAAAAAAAAAAAGTAAGTTTATTCTACGTAGATCGGACGAAAATAATGAAATTCGAAGGTAACCCTCATTAACGTCAAACACCTCAGCCTCTCCCGTGGGTGCTGCCAAGTTCCAAAAACGTCCCATAGATTTGGTTTTATTCCATACATAAACTCATTCACTTGTTCCATACTTCTATCAACTACCTTCATACCACATAAAAACATCCTCTTTTCTTTCAAATACTACTCTACTACTATAAATAGGGAATGAAAGGGGGTGACTATAACTTTAGTCACCTCCTTTCATTCCCTTCACCTTACATGCTTAATTCATCGTAGTCACCACGTTTTGCAACTATTCCGCTGACTGTGTGAGTAGAACTTGATTGTCTGGGTAAAAAAGACATTTGATAGGTTACATCACTTTTACTCCGTACGACCGTTCATACAAAAAATTATTTTTTCGAAATGTTCGAACCATGTTTCTACCGTTTTAACAAAAATACTCAAAAAATGGTTCATGACCATGTACAGGTATATTTTATTACAATAAAACTTATGGTATTCGTCTGACTATAACTAATTAGGGCAAAAAATTCTACCCCTGAAACACTAAATTGCTTTTTTTCTCAAACGTTTTCGAGTAACTACGTTCAATTATAACTGGGTCAGAGGTCCGTAGATCAAGGGAACGAGTTGAACTAATTACAGCTTAAGTATAAGATTTTTTTATATAGTGGAGCCTGCTGCCGCTATAACATGGTATATGTGAGTTAACGTCGTAAAATTACAGCTCGATGCTACTGTGTTTCGTATGGCAAGTGTTGATCCGGAGATCCTTTTTACTGGAAATCAGTCATCATATCTTAGTCCTCTGGGATGACACAGGCCCAGCGGCCACTTACCATCAGGTGTATTGTGTGATTATTTGTCACTCTTATTCTATGAAATATAAAATAAAAAATAAATATGAACTTACATCATGTACAAATAATCTTCGTTATTCTGACTCGATTGCCTCTGCAGTCCGCCAAACTGGGAACCTGCAAGAATTATTATATTTCAGTCCAAGATTGTCATAATCTCGAACACTTGATTCAATATTTATTGATTTTCACTCTGAGTGAAAGCATCTGGTAAACTGAAATCGAGTCGTCGTTAGAATCGTTAACCCCATGGTTTTTAAGTTCTTATCACTTTGTGTCATTTTATCCCCTATGATTCAGCGTGTTGCATTATTTTAACTTGTAGAGGTAAACTACAAGTTCTGATAGAAACCAGAAAGTGTCGCCATGTTCTAAGTATTGTACTTGAACATCATCACTCGGACACGTTACAGATTTCAATTGACCTTGGTAATTTATTATTAATATGTTATGTAATAGCGTTATTTGCATTCATTTTAAAAGTAAGAAAAAATGAAATTAATAATGCATTCATATTAATCAACCAATAATCGGCAGAGAAAGATTCAGTTCGTATAACATATTGGTAGATATCGGTAGTTTTTATTTGATTTTGATTAACCTGTTTGGTGAGATGCATACCGAGTATTAGAGTATGCAGCTTGCTATATTTATTAATCTGTGGACTCCTAAATTAAATGTGACATGATTCTAGTTGCGTACAAGCAGAGTATTTTTTGTATACCGGTAACGTACACGTTTGTAGCCTCTGCACGTTTATTTATATGGTACCTTTACGTTTACGCTGTGTGCTTGTGTGTTCTTAAACTTGTTGAATAATATGATATAATATATAGGTTACGTACAAGTAGTTATGATACAATATATTGGCGGGTTTGGGTCAAATAAGTATTTGATCTTCACAAATCGTAAACATTATTATGTAATTATAATAATAGTCCAATAATAATAGGTATTAGTATTGGATGTTTAGAGGTGTTGTTAGTAAATATTTGTACTCTGAAGGCCTGAAATGATTTTTTTTTACTTTCACGTTTCTTTTTCATTTTGTCTTAATCTTTATTACGTCGTAGTTCTTCAAAAATAAATTTATACGGAGTTTTTCAACTTAAAACAAGTCTGATCTAAGTTAAATGTTTGATTATAAATAGAAGATATGTATTTACAAATATAAATATTGGAAAAACATACCTGACTGGCAATTCTGTGAATTAGAACTGGTACTGCTCTCACTTTCGGAGCGATTTCTTGGACTGAATAATAAATTCCATGGATTGTACGAAGTACTCTGTGTTCTATTTTGGTTTGTAGAAGCGGGTTTGTTGCTTGAATCCATTATTTTAGGAGCTAACAATAAAAAAAACTGTTGTAGAAACTTTGGGTTAATATTTTGTTTAAATTATAAGAAAGAGCTAAATGGTTACGTATTTAGAAGTGGACTGTCACTGGCACCGGCTGATAGTATAATAATATTACGATTTACGATAGGCCAGACCAAACAAACAACAGGCCGGCTCGGCGCGGCGCGGCGTCGCGTCGCGCGGGTAACACAGCGACGGAACGGCGTGGGGTTGTGTTGTTCTAGACAGCGCTGTTTTGATCCGACGTTGCCCGAAATCATACGGAAATAGCCGAAAGCGTGTTTATGCGGACTTTGCCCATTACCAGCTAGTATACTATACTATAGTCATTTCCAAGTCGTTTAATTTATTTATGCCAAACTAACCGATGACGTAAGTAAATAATTACCATATTAAGCTCAATACATTACAGGGCTGTCAGCATTTTTAGTATAATACATAATATGTAACATGTATACTGGGTAGTGAGTACTCAAAACCACGGTAGATATAGGTATATGGGTAAGGTCGTAAAAAGTGTAAATAATGCACTGGAAGATATAACACACGATAACACAATAACGTACTGGAATAATATAAGGGTCAATGTTCACTTGGAAAAATGTTTAAATTTGAAAAAATATAAAAAAAAAAAAAAAAAAATTACTTATTTTCATGAAATTAAGATTAAATAATCAAAAACGAATCTTAGACTATGCATATCTTGCATGTTTGCGAAATTAAACACCAAAATAACACAACACAGTAGAATTTTTACAAAATGATGTGCTTACAAAAATCAGTAGGTACTAATCAAAGTACGTTATTTATAAAAAAAAAACATAACAAATTTAACAAATATGTGTTTACAGTTTACAATTAGTACAGATACCGTAATTTTTACCATTTATCACAGAATTTTGTTTTACTGTTTTTTTTTTAATTATAAGGGCTATCCCATTTGAGACTAGGTATTCGGGTTCGCACAGAGCCATATTTAAGAAGAAATTTAAATTTAAAAATGCGTTTTTTTAATGTAATCAATAGGCGAACTATAATATAGTATTAATTTAATATGTAACGATTTAAAAAAAAAAACTTTTTGTGTTTATCTAATAAACTCAGCATACAAATATAATAAAGCCACATTAAAAAATGTGTTTTTAACAATAACTTATTTGTATTTTGCCATTTAATAAAATTAAAAAAATGCTTCTTATCATTTAAATTTTTTTATATCATGGTCCTGTGCGAGTGGAAAAGTTGACGAAAGGCGACGAACTCTTAATTAAAAACGGACCTAGTTCGGCTACTGAGGGACCACTAGTAATAATAAATCTGAATAGTATAACACTCCACTCTTATGTAGGTACGTCAGAATAACATTACACCTTTTTCATTTCACCGTAGTTGGTTAAGTTATGTGAACAGCCTCCTTTATAAAATTCCAGTGTGTGACATAACAAACACCATAACACACGTAACGAACTGGAACAAACATACTCGAAAACAGAATTAGAACATAGACCTATACACTGCCCGAAAGGAGACAATCAATTTTTCTATGGAGAATGGGCCCACTACAAATTTTAAAGATTATCAATGAAATGCAAGTCGATTTATTCCTTATAATCCATAGATTACGATAAAATTATTAGTTTTACTGCATCTAAACGGAGTCCTAAGAAATTAACAAATAAAATATGAATCTAACAATAACCTAAAAACAAACTGAAAGCGATTTTCTAGTAGTATTCATCGGTATTATAAGTTAAAATAGTGCACACTTGAATAATAGTACATATAAAACTAAGCTGTAGGTATATTCAGCATTTATAAATATTTTAAAATCGATGTAAAACCTTTCACTAGTTCGGGCAAAACATAGTGCCTGTCTATGCACAAATGTCGTATCGATTCTAACTTTGACATGTATTGATTGGTTGTGAGTGTAATTCTAAATACCAAGATGGCTAAGGGATAATGTCTTGAATAATAGTACATATAAAACTAAGCTGTAGGTATATTCAGCATTTATAAATATTTTATAATCGATGTAAAACCTTTCACTAGTTCGGGCAAAACATAGTGCCTGTCTATGCACAAATGTCGTATGGATTCTAACTTTGACATGTATTGATTGGTTGTGAGTGTAATTCTAAATACCAAGATGGCTAAGGGATAATGTCTATTTACATTTATGATATTACCAACACACAGTAAGATACGTTTTAAACTGATTGTATTACAAAAAAGAAAATATAATGTAGGTAATTCTATTTATTATTGTAAATCATAATTTATTTAAGTATTCTATTAACAGTAGTAGGTACAGAAACAGAAACCTTTTATTCAATTTAGATTATAAATAATACTTATTGAAAGTCACTTTTTTAATTTACCACTGGTTCGGAAAAAAACCTCTGACTTGAAGAGAACCAGCAAAATACCCAGTGGGTCTTTTAAAAAAAAAGCCAGTTTACAATCATGTATGTCATGATTAACAACACAGAACAAATTAGAAATAGCTTGGTAGCGATCACCTTACCCACGGGTTATTGTCAGCCATAAATTCCTTTATAATATAATAACCCCTTTTATACAAACTTAATTTAATACATTTTTTGAACTTTGATGATTGACTGACAGACAGACAGCAGCGGGGTCAAGACATTATTTTAAAATGTTTTGGTTGATTAGTAAGTAGTATACATCATAATACAATGACTAGGAATTTACATGCCTTATCTATGTTATTACACAATGATAAATAGTGAGGAAGTAAGATGTTTTAAACTGTTTGTGTAAGGATTACAAAAACACAGGCTTAATTTAAATGTATTTATTACTAGCGATGCGCCTCAGCTGTGCACTGGTGATTAATGGATCTCGACAACAGTGCCATCTACCGAGTCCAAATGTAAATATAAACCATCTAGGGATCCATCCAAACACACACAAACATTTTCATTTAAATTAGTTGGAAGGTTTCTTATGTTTTGTCTATAACAGACATAGGTAGAAACATTTTAGTGTTAGATATATTTCTGAAGGTTTTTTGAAAATAACTTGATGGTAACATGTACATTTATGATATTGTAAGCAATCAGAAGGAATTTTCAATTATAAGATATATGATATAAGACTGTTGTCTTCAATATCCATACACTTTTTTTTTCTGCAAGCCTGCACGGCATACAGATTTGTTCTAAGCGATCCACCTGAAAAGAAGTTAATGACAATTGTAAAGGTGTCTTAACTAAATAATAATTCTTATCAATATATTATTTTTTTCTATATTATATAGGAATTAAAAGGACATTTTTAATAATAAGAGATATGAGATAAGACTATGCCTTCAATGTCAATAAACAGTATTTACATATTTCTGTGAGCATTTTCTTATATCTGCCTTTTCATATGTTAAATAATAAAGAAATTATTATAAATTATACAGCATTAATCAGCTCCAGCTGATCAAATACAGAAGCAGTAATTATTGATTAACATCAATGATATTCAACCATGTAAAAGTTGTCTCACATTAATTTTTACCGGTTTCATGTACTTACATAGTAGACAAAGATATTATTGTTATATTAAGTATATCTGATTCTAGATGACAAAATAATATTCCTTTCTGCACAGTGAACAACGCAGCTGTCTAAGCATAATAGAAACAACCATTACACTTTTTTTATGCAAACTATAATTACTACATTTTTTACACATAAATATATGTAACATTTATATTGCCTATCTACTGTGGCTGGTATAAATCCAGGATCTGTGTCTGGCTTAACAAAAAAGCCATTTAGTATTAAGCAACTTGCTGAATACATAAGGTACCTATTTGTACACAAATGCAGTTATATGAATTGCTCTTCAAAACCCTCTTTAAGTCCCTCGGCCCAAAGATTCTAATTTTCTTTTAACATTATAATAACTTCTTTTGTGCATTTATTCTATTTATTATTTAATTTAGATTTTACTAATAAAATAAACTTAATACTTGGTCACTTATAACAAACTAATAAGGTTCTAAGACCTGTTTATTATTTGTATTTGTTTGAGGTAAAATATACAAACTTAATAATAGATTTTCACAACCTAGCTATTCTATTATATTGTAAATTAATAAACTCTTATATTCTATTTGCCAATTTTACCACAAAAACAAAAAAGAGAAAAACATACGTACTTGTGTCAATTAATATTTGGCTAACCTTTCTGATAATTGATAATATCCATATTTTCTTAAACTAGTTTAATAATGCTTGTAAAATGTAAATAAAAAACTCCATTTTGTTCTTACCATAATGATGCGACTCCAACTATGTTTTATGTCACTCGAGTGAATCGAGTGAATTTGTCCAACTCGATAATCGATAGAAAATAAATTTTACCGAGTTACCGAGTTAACTCGGCGCAATGTATAGATTCAGAGGGTGCTATATAGATATTAATTTACTTGTATATATTATAAGTCGCTGCGGGTGACATCACAAGTTGCATCCAAATTCAAACTTGCATCTGGCATGTTGTAAACAAACCTGAACTTAGTTTTATTTATGATATTGATTTATAGTTTTAATTTCATGTTGCCACATATTACTTATTTATAAAGGTACATATTTAAAAATGGTTTAACTAAAGTAATCGCTGATCTCAACTCTAGTGATAAACTTTTCTGTAAATAGTTGATTTACTCAAAAACTAGTGTACAACTAGAATGACATACATACATACTCGTACATACTCGTAAATTAACCCGAGTGGCTCGAGTCACAAAACTCTACTCGAATCGCATCTTTATCTTACGGCCAATGCAGTGTTTGTCTACAATTTAGTGATGAAATCGACTTACTAATTCGAGCAATTTATTGATATATTATGTAATAAATAAATAGATATTAGGTAATATGTATATAATATTGTATCAATTTATGTTATATATGTTATATATGATATAAATTGATTATATATACTTTGGATAGTCAAATTATTAATAACATTAAAACTTACGTCATAACGTTAGAGTGATAATATTATTTTATGAACATGTCGATACGCATACCAAAAATAATTAAACCTATTAAGTGTAGTAATAATAATTGTGTTGTATGGAAGAACAATTATAAAAATAATTTGTGAAATATTGACACAGCTTCGTTCATCTAATTTGAATTGTTTAACTCGAGCTCAAAATCGAGCTCGATGAATTTCAACTCGAGTCGATTTTTCCGAGTTATCACGGGACATCTCTAAGACAATAATTTTATAAATATTACATTACCTTAGCCAATGATCAGAACACGAATGTCAAAACAACTAATTTTTTTTCAGATTTCTTGTTTCCGTTTACATTTTCGAAAAATCTATAGACCATTTACTATTATAATTTGGTGTCTTTTTTTTGGTGTAAATACCATTAAACGTCGTTAATATTTCTAGTGGGCCCAAAAATGATTGTCCCCTTTGTGCCCTAAATTATGGAATTTACTATTGTTTACGGTCACGACTACAAATGAAAAAAATATGTGAAAACTGACATTTGAAAGTAAGCCTACGGCATTGCCTCATCGAAATTAGGTCAATAATGTTGTTTAATGTTAAAAACAAAAATCTATCCCATATCGAATCGGACATAACATATTACATATCCGTAAACACATAGGTACCAATTTTTATTAAAATAGCTGGTTTTAGTGACATCTGTACCAAGTTCATTACGCAACTTACATCACTGGACAAGTCATATAAAAGCAGTCGCTTTCGTATGACTCTTGTCCAGCTTTCGTTGTTGGTACCGAGTATGTTAATACTCTGAGGTGTTTTTATAGGATAGGGTTGTCACCCTAACGAGCACACAGTCTACCTGATGGTAAGTGGTTGCTGCGGCCCATAGACATCTACATCTATCCTAGATTACAAATCAAAACGCAGATGCGTTGTCACCCGTGAGGACTAAGATGGAATGCCTCGTGGCCAGTAAAAAGGATCTGCGGTTCTCTACATTCACCATACGAAACACCACAGTATTTAGCTACTATTTCACGCTGGTATTCTGTGAGAGCGTGGGTTTTTTTTTTATAGAATAGGGTGACAAACGAGCTCACAGTCCACCTGATGGTAAGTGGTTGCTGCGGCCCATAGACATCTACATCTATCTTCCATTACAAATCAAAATGCAGATGCGTTGTCACCCGTGAGGACTGAGATGGAATGCCTCATTTCCAGTAAAAAGGGTCTCCGGTTCTCTACACTCACCATACGAAATACAGCAGCATTAAGCTACTATTTCACGCTGGTATTCTGTGAGAGCGTGGTCCTTCCCCGGCCGTGCCGACCCATTCGTGCTACAACTATACTTCTAATATAATTGCAGCATGGCTCTTACACGTATTGATAGTAATGTTGTGCGATTATCGAAAATATCCAAGAAAATATAGTGACATACTTTGCCGGTAAACTGATGTCCTTGGGGCATTGGGCGTCATACCTATACCTATTGTACTTATAACAACCTCCACAGAAATGAGGCATTACCATCATTGTATTGTAATTCTAAGTGTAATTATTTTGTACCAGCAATTTATATTATACGTGCGATTAAATAATGGGATTGAAAACGGCGTCGCCTCTATTTACCTCTCGCTCGCATACTGCCGCTATCTATAATCACACCCACCGGCAAAGACTGCAAAAACCGCGATATGCGTTTTTCGTACGTTCTATAACTTCAGTCTAACTTGTCTTTGCAACTTAGACCAATGGTCTAAGCATTAGAGTCAAAGATAAACAAAATGTCATTAGGTACAAAAAATATTCAGTTCGATTTCGATAATTTTTGAGCTACGACCTACGACGCGTTTTGAGAGTTTTCTTTATCATTATTGTTAATTGTGTATGTTAATATTTTTGATAAAATATTACATGCTATATAGACATGATTAACCATTTTTAAAATGTTCGTTTGTCTGTCTGTCCGAGCTAATTTTCGAAATAGCTGAACCGATATTAATAAAATTTTACGAATAAATAGAATAATACCAAGAGCGATTAAGACGAAATTTCATCCGAAATATTTAAAATATTTAAAAATGTCATCCGAAATATTTAAAAACTTAATTAAAATAGAAATATTGATGAGATAAAATAAATGATCTTTTTATTTATCTTACATCTAAATAATAGATTTCACACATTAATAGATCCCATTCAGGCGAAGCCAGAGCAGGTCACTAGTTATAGATGTCATTTAAATACTTTCACATCAATAGAAAATTTCCAATTAACCGAATAATATAACTTTATAACGATATACCGTTGTAAGCGCGTTTTCGCTGTTGGTACTGTGCATGTTGACGGTACGAACTCGGTGAGCGCCATTTCTAATCCCATTTTTTATCCGTACGGACTGTAAATACACTAGCGACCCGTCCACCCGTCTCAGTTTATAATATACATACAAATATTCCTTTTGAACATTCTCTCTTTTAATGAAAACCGCATCAAAATCCGTTGCGTATTGTAAAAGATCAGCATACAGATGGCGGAAAGCGACTTTGTTTTATTCTATGTATATGATGTATATGATTTTAAACCGTCTCACTTTCGTTAAATAATGTTCAGAATAATAATATAGGTAAATATAGAATAGTCATTTTTAATCAATTATTATGTCATTCCCTGATGAACATCCACTATTATAAAATGACAGCAAAAATGAGTTGCTACTGATAATTAAAACAATTCTCAGTAAGTATTGGGAACTATTTACTGAGAATTGTTTAAAAAAAATGAATCGCTTATAATTTGAATAGAATTTTTTTATTTGTTTTATACAATCATTTAAATAAACTTTTTGTAATGAAAACACAACTTTATTGAAATTGTCTAAAATACCCATAGAATTAAAGAAATAATACGTTTACGTTACACAACAATACACTTATTTATGATAAAAATATAGATTTGGCTTTGTACATCGAAGGCATTACAAAAAAGGTCATTACTCAGCATGACTTGTGACGAAGCACAACGCTGATTTTTCGTAATGACCGAAAAAACCTTGGAGAATACGGCTTCGAGAGTAAATAACGAAGTTTTTTTGCGATGAAATAAAAAACTGAAGCATTTTTGATTGACTAAATCCACTATATCCATTAAGTACTGAAAGTATGTATAGTGTTAAATATAAAAAAATAAATAAAAATTAGAGCACTAAGGCTAAGAGATACAAAAAAAAAATACAAACTAAATTGACTTTTAAAACACTGAATAAATGGTGAAATAATATTTCATATTAAATATTTTGAATTTATTTATATTCCGACTCTTTGGAGCTTTCACTACAAATGTTAGAATCATCATGCACATTTTCAGAAAACTCATACATTGAATTACACATCTTGAAATTAAAATAACTTCATGGACATATACGTTACCATTACCGGTACAGCCTATTAAAGTCCCCTACTGAACATGGCCTCCCCCATAGATTGCCGCCTAGGCCTCATATTCCTATATCTGCCATAGTTGCCACGCTTGGCAACCGAGTTGGTAACCGCAATTGGCAATTTTTTGTTTTTTGTCATTATTAGGAAGACGTTGCTGCCCATCTCCTGATTTGTTTACTTCTGCCATCTCTTACACCTTCGGGATGATATGAGTACCAGATATTCTTTCACCGCCACTACACTGTAATAGACAAAAGTTAAAGTTATAAACAGCCTATATACTTCTCAGTACTGGGCACAGGCCTGATCTCATATCTAAGAGGGTTTTAGGGCAAGGAAATGTCCGCCGCGCTGCCCCGTTGCGGTTTAGCGAACTTCACATGCCTTTGAAATATTTTTTATATTTCTTAGACATGCAGGTTTTTCTTCACCGCCGAGTACATCTGTAAATCAGCACCCATGAATTCACCCATTCTACACTGCACTCACCAATAGTGCACCTATCGGTGCCGGCGGGAATCGAACCCGGGTTTCTCGCGTACTGTAAAATTTACAGCGAGCGCTTAGCCCCTGAGCTACCATGGTAATGGATATATCCACTATCTTATTAAGAGGTGGTGAAACCATGAAAACTTACACATGAAGATGTCAAGTACTTTTTAAAATAGAACCGATTTTTCATTACTTTGTACCAAAAAAGTGTAAGAGCATAAATAAGTTGTTACAAATCAAGCGTTGTAGTTGCTAATGATATCAATAAAAATAATAAAGATCTAAAACAATAAAGGATTGAAATAGCAATGATACCTAATAATGAATGACGTCTAGCATCATTCCATGAAATACAACTAGCATATACCACCAATACAATTATCGAATCCGAACAGTGCTCACTGCTTGTGGAGTTGGACGTTTACGTAGAATATAATGGTATAAAAAGAATAAAAAAAACAACAATTTTGCAACAAACTTCATTCACTTCCTAAAAATTTTGGTAATCTCATAAATTATAAAAATATTGCAAAGTACAATAATTTAACGAGTACCATATTAGTACTTTATTAGGACAAGTAATAAGTACTACATATGTTATTAGGGCTATATTAGCTAGCTCATGCATTAAAATTTCCGTTTTAAAAAATCCGTGATAAAGCATACCTATTATATAATTTTACTATACTAATGTATACCTACCTTTGTTACGTAAATTTTTCCGGTATATTCTAGGTATATGTACATTTTTAATGACATTCTACTGACATTTATAATTTCAAGTGACACATTTTGATATCATAAGTTTTTGTAAAATACGGTCTAAATAAGCAAGAGAACTTACTTAAATATACAATAAATAGTCATGAAAATTCCATACGTTGTATCTTCTAACACAAGAAATGCTTATCGCACGTCGAATTTTTTGCAAACTTCTAGTGGAGAAGCTACACGCAAAATTATAGCAGAAGATTTTGAATGGGATGATAATGTTACTCCTGCACCGCTTAGTTATTTTGCAGCTGTCACTCTCTCCAGGGTTTTTGATAAAATCAATCCTCTTAATAACATACTCAGAAAGGATGTAGACATCCTAATGGATTTATTTCCGGCTGATATACCTCTTAAATTCAGCGTTCCTTCTATAAAGGTTTGTTATACATAGTCGAATTTGTAAATTGTATCTAGTCATATTTGTTTAAAGGTATATTTTGTATAAGTACTTAACTTACTTAGAGAAGGACGTGTAAAACTCCTTGGAGCATTGTATTTATACTCGATACCTTCAGAAATAACTGCATAAGATGTGAAACCAGTTAACACACAAAAGAATAATTTTCAATAATGGAGTTTTAAGTGTCGTTTAAAGTTTTTTTTTTTTTTTTTTTTGCGCCCGAAGCAATTAAAGGGCTACCCTGTACGTAGGGAGGCGGAAAATGCATTACGCATACCACGATAGCCGGTCTATCGTGGTTATGGGGGACTCACTGTCCTACCGGGGACCCTAAGTGATACCCCCTAAAAACCGCCTTTGGGGACAGGCAGCTGGCTGATTAAGCTCTATTGTGCCTTATCATGAGCGACCCTCTTTTGGGAAAAGAGGGCGCAGGCCGTTTAAAGTACATACCTACCATAATATGTATTACGAGCTTCAAGATTATTTTGTAATGTATGAATATTACATTGTTTATTTTAGTATTTTACTTTTTAATTCTGTTTTATGCCTTATAAATAATTGTATTTATCATTTATGTATATTGGCCTCTTCTTGTTGTATGAGATTTATGTATATTGGATCTCTTATGTACGCATGGAGGGGAGGTATGGTTTACTCTTACAACAGTACCACATAGTACTGAATTTTGCTAGCTTATGGGTACCAAATGATAAGGAAAACATGTTTCTAAATGATTTCATGAAATATAAATACTTTTCGTCAATGATATTGCATTTCAGGATGAACAGTACTGGAAGAAATCATTTTACACTAAATTTCCATCTCGCAAAGAGCTTGGGGTATCTTACTGGAAAGGAAAGTTTCTATCAACATGTCTGCAAGATTACTTGGAGAATGCAAACCCTGATCTTTTTATTGAAGATGAAGCTGTTGAGTTGGCCGCACTGGTAATTTCTTACTTCTATTTTAGCATAGAATATATAATCTTTATAATGATCATAAAAGGCTTTTCGTATTTTGGGATTATTGAAATTTCAAATTCAAACACTTTGTGCTGCTTACTTTTCACTATTTATATGGTGGCACAGAAAACTCGTGCGTTTTTTCCTTCTTACTCTATTTAATACAACTCATTTTAAAACGCACTATAATACTATTTTTTATAGAACGAGAGTGAAATGCGATCACATAGCCCACTTGATGGTAGGTGGATTCTGTGGCTCATAGACATCTACATTTATCTTCTATTATGAATGCAGTTGCGTTGTCACCCCTGAGGACTAAGCTGAAATGACTCGTTTCCAGTAAAAGGTTTCTCGGGTTCTCTACACTCACCATACGAAACACAACAGCATTGAGCTGCTATTTACGCTGGTATTCTGTGAGAGCATGGTCCTACCCCGGTCTATGGGGCAGCGTGGCAGCGGCAGCGTGGCTCTACCACGTAAAATTTATGTTTTAATTTAAAAATTAGCATCCTTACTGAATCTTAGTCCACATTGAAAGAAATGTTTATTATTGTATCTAATTGCTTAATTTCAGGTGAGCCCTTATATTTATGAATTAGGATTGAAACAATTGCGAATGGTACGTCAACCTACTCCACCTGTACCTGATGAGAATTCAATTGAAGACACTTGTGTCTTTAGTGTTCCTAAATTATACGATCATATTCCACTAGAACCAGTTTTAAAAAAGCTTTATAATCTTCAAGAAATATCTCTTGTTTTTGGTATTAGTAACCTTGAAGACGGCTATTTACCTAGATATTTTGAATTTTCTATTAATGATTGCGAATCTTTATGTAAAGGCCTAAAAGATTTGGTTAATTTAAAAATATTTCGTATCAATCGCAGTAATTTGGATTGTTCAAAAGTGAAGGTTATACTGCAGAACCTTGTCAAAAAAGAAACTATTGAGGAGTTGGATTTTAACCACTGTAAAATTGGAGATTATGGAATGAAAGCATTAGGCGGTTTTATATTTGTTCATAAAAACGTTAAAAGGGTCCGGATAGCAAATAATCGATTTAATGAGACTGGTGTTCAAGGTATTGCTTATGCTTTACAAATGAGCCCTGCAGCACCTATAGAACTTTTAGGTAAGTAATTAATTATTAATTAATTTTTTTTATGATAACTGACAACTGACAATCAGAATCGTAAATAATTATAATATGTCCGTATAACATCTGCTGAAAAATTTAAGACGAATAATATATTAACAAAATTGTTTGGCAACCTTTGCTCCAGCTATTGTTCTAATATATTTTTCATTCATAGATTTCAGTTTAAATCCTATGTCACTTGAATGCGCTACAATTTTCGCCGCAGCTTTTGTACGTTGCAAAGAAAAACCTCAGACACTAAATGTAAATTCTTGTGGATTTAAAGGAGCATCAGCTAAGAAGGTTAGAAATAAAATAAATAATAAGAGTGTCTAAAATTTATAAATAAAACAATAGAATTAGCAACATGACGACAATTTGCGGCAAATAATATAAATTTTAGAATTATTGCACGTAACGTTTGATAGGAGAATTAATGATTATGCAATTTGATATAATCCTGAGTTTTTAGAGTAAGCATTAATAGAAACATCTAAGGGGTGAAACGGAATTTGGGATCAAAATTGAAAAGTTTATCTACCTAATATTAAATATTTCAGTCACTTAATAAGTAGATGTACCTACCGATTTCTTTTTTAAAATGGAAATAATACGGAGGAAATAATTTATAGGCACGCTTATCTTACTCGTAAGAATTCCTAAAATCCGTAATAAACGTATATAACGCCTTTTTGGTCACTATGTTTTTTATACAACAATGATTTAAAATGAAATTAAAAAAAAACAATTAAGGCCCTTACTCATAATATTCGTCTCCATTTTTTAAGAAAAACTAAATGCATATAGAAAGAGACAGGTATAATGATAGTTGATATATCCTTAATTTGAGAGATGGTCCACGATTAAACCTATTAAGAAGCTGTACGGTATTAAATATGGTATTTTCACAGATGACTGGACTTCTTAGTTTAAATAGAGGTTTGACCAGATTGGACATTGCAGCAAATGATTTATCAGGTGAAGCCGAGGAAACTTTGCTACGCGCCTTGGAAAGGAATAAAAAGATTTTAACCATTGACTTGAGGAGAACTCGTAAGTATTTGAAACTTCCTGTTCGGCGCTAAACTTCTAGGTTGCTTATGAAACAATCTTTTTTTTACTTTTTATTAATTAGTTGCTTTTTTTTAAAGCACTTTTGATGTAAAAATATTTTTTTCGTCATATAAGAGTAAGTAAAAGGGTTGCAAAAGCTTCGTTGTATTAATTTCATATCTTTTTAGGGTTCCGTAAATAGTAAATACACGACAAAGAACCCCCATAGTTTCGCCATGTCAATCCACCCGTCCGTCCGCGGTTATACTCAGAGACCCTAAGTGCTACAAATCTTTAATTAATTTGGCATAGTTATAGATATTAATCACGTCTACAAAACTGTGAAATAAGATCTTACAAAACATTTTTATTATGGGTATCTCCCATACAGGTAAATGAAGGATGATTTTTTTTACCCGTCTATTTCATCATGTGGAGTGTTTTGGGAAAGGTTTTTAAAACATTGTAAGTATGCAAGAACATCTTTTCGATTCAGGGGTTCTTTCGCGAAATATTAAGCTTTAAGGTTGTTCATTACAGTCATGTGTTCCACCCCTCCCCTCTAGCAGCTAAGCCGCTGTTTTTGGAAATGCGAAAAGTATACTCAATAGTAGCATATGTAATAAAGTTAAAAGGAAAAAAATCACAGCTAAGTAGTGTTAACAACTTAACGAGTAATACTCAACCAACTTTCGAGTATAAAATGCACTTGGATTATTAAAAATTTCATTACAACTCCATAGAAAATGACATAAAACTAGCTGCATTATAACTGTGTAATGTTATGGTGAACTGAGAAATAAACATTTTATGAAGAAAACGACTTATAAGCATTATTACTATAGCTTTACTTTTTATTTGCGGGATAGATCTTTCTTACTTATTTACAGTTTTCGCTGTTTTTTAGAAACTATGATATCTTTGTAAGGATTTGGCACGTGAATGTTTTGATGTGAAAAGTTTTTTATTAATCTCGTTTGAATACCACTCCCTATAAGTCTGATTTAAAAATGAGTTCTTCCGTTACCATCTTCCTATTTGGGCCATCCTGATAGGCCACCTGATAGTTCCATTTTTTTTTGCGCCCGAAGCAATTAAAGGGCTACCCTATACGTAGGGAGGCGGAAAATGCATTACGCATACCACGATAGCCGGTCTATCGTGGTTATGAGGGGCTCACTGTCCTACCGGGGACTCTAAGTGATACCCTCTAAAAACCGCCTAAAACCTTTGGGGACAGGCAGCCGGCTGATTAAGCTGTATTGTGCCTTATCATGAGCGACCCTCTTTTGGGAAAAGAGGGCGCAGGCGGCTAAAAGCCGCTGAGGGAGTGCCTACGAAGGCAAATTAATGTTAGTTCATACAATAATTTAATTTAATTAGAGTTGGCCTGAGCCGCCAGGAGACAGTTCAGGTCGTTTGACAGTTTATTAGGCGGGTCCGAGAGAGAGTTTCTCGGCCTGCGGACACGATAACGAGAGGGGGGTGAGGCTGCATAAGAAGCTGCCTCACGAATTAATTGGTCGATAGTTTCATAGCACGTCTATAGTATAAGAACTTGTAGTGGGTCGAGATTGTTTAAGTAGGGTGCGAAAGATTTTAAAGTACCTTGTCAAATAAATTTATTGAGCATTAATATACCTGTCAATTGTTACTTATACATGATTTTTTTTAAACTGAATTATCCTTTAGTACTTGAAATATTTTTATTATTTTATTTAAGATATATCAGAAGTAACCCAAGCTAAAATTAATGAATTACTCGAACGTAACAGAGGCCTGATAGGAGAAGAAACTGAAGCCAGCGATGAAATACCACCTCTGTATCTTAATGAACCAGAGTACCTCATATGGGAGTATAATCCTAATAACCCCGACTACATACCTGGCCGGTATTCAGAAAGAATACCAGAAGTTTAAAATGTAGTGCCTGGGAGGTTAATCCAACGACGTGTGTCATAACGCTTTTTCAGAATTTTGTTATCATTTAATCAGCTGAATAACTTTATTAAATTTAATAAATTTACTAAAATCTTCTAATTTGGTGTTATTCTTCTTCACATCGGTGGCTTTACTTGTAGTCCGAAAAAAATCTTCTGAAACTGAAAATTTATAATAATATTACACTTTAAAATAATATTACATTAGAATAATATAACTATCTACTAAAAGTACTTTAACTACAGTAATTAAACATCATTTCATTTTTGTATCTACTTATAAAACTATATTAAATTAAGTCAAAATGTAATTATAAAAAAAAACTTTGCAAAAACCATGAATTAAATAATTATATAAAATGTATTGACTGTTCACTGTACATGGCATAACTTTTGTTAAATACCTGTAGAATTACTTCATATATCTTTACAAGTTATACATCATATATCTTTGCAATACTTCACTGTAATCTATCACCAAAAAAATAGCTCTCTGACTTGTGATAACAATAATCATTTATTACTTTATTAAAATAAGAAATTAAAAAAGTTCCTATAAATAGTAGTCTAACCTTTCATACGCTTAATAAGTTAGTGTGACGGTAAACGCAAAAAAAGTGGTAATGTATTTGCGAATTTGTAACGTAATACATAGATTAAGTGAATCATAACTTGCCGTATACTTTTATAAGTATAAATAATGGTGCCTTTGGAAGTGACTAGTGTCTAATATACAGGCTCGGCCTAGTTTAGACGCTAGTGTATAAAATTGTATAGATAAGTTACCATTTGTCTCTTGTCTTAAAGATAAATAATGTAATCCTTACTCTGTGTCAATTAATAAAATTATTATTATTATTATAACCTTCTCGCCTTTCGGAGAGAGACTACGGAGGACTACAAATTGACAAACCTTATGTTATGTTTCTGAAATATCTTATTCCTCAGACATGCGGCATTCAGTCTTGTTGTGTAAGCGGATGCTGTGGCTCACAGATATCCACATTTATCCTCAAGTGAGAATTAAAATGCAGATGCGTTGTCACTCCTGAGATAGGAACTTGGATTGAATGCCTCGTTTCCAGTAAAAATGTTGTCCTATTCTCTATACTTACCATACGAAACACAGTAGCATTAAGCTGGTATGTTACGCTGGTATTCTGTGAGAGCGTGGTCCTTCCTCGGTCGAGTCATTCGTGCTACAACTTTACTCCGGTTGAACCAATCGATTTGTGGTACAATTACCTCTATTGTAACTGCAGCGTGGCAGTTATATTTATCAGTGGATTCTCTTACAGCGCCATTACGTGGTAAAATATGTGGTACAGCAATTAACACAATTTCATTAGTGCTTACATCCGGATTGCTCGCGCACTTTGAATTGATCTACTACGGCTCTATGTAATACTTTGCTCCTTAAAAAAGGTTAAAGTTACAGCCTATATACGTCCCACTGCTGGGCACAGGCCTCCCCTCATTTCTGAGAGGGTTTTAGGGCAAGGAAGTGTCCGCCGCGCTGTCAAAATGCGTGTTGGCGAACTTCACATGTCTTCCAAATATTTTTTCTTATTTCGCAGACATGCGGGTTTTCTCACGAAGTTTTCATTCACCGCCGAACAAATCAGCACTTAAAATTGTGCCAGCGGGGATCGAACCCCGTTTGCTCGCGTACTGTGAAATTTACAGCGAGCGATAACCATCTGAGCTACCACTGCTCGATTGCTCCTTATTATATAAATTTCTTGTCGTATATTTATTTTTGGAATATGTTTCAATAGTAATTCCACAAATGTTCGGGCTTAAAAAATTCCAAAAATTATATTAAAGAAATACAGTTTACTTTTCTCCGCTGCAAAATTATAATTTACTAGGTGCTAGGATTTCCTACTTTGGAGTCCGTCTTGAAAGGGCCACCAACGTCCATCCTATATTTTTTATAGGATATAGGATAATGACAAACGAACACACAGTCCACCTGATGGTAAGTGAATGCTGAGGCCTATAGACATCTACATTTAACTTCGATTAAGAATCAAAATGCAGATGCACTGTCACCTTTGAGGGCTAACATGGAATGCCTCGATTCCAGTAAAACGGGTCCCCGGTTCTCTACACTCGCCATACGAAACACAACAGCATTAAGCTACTATATTACGCTGGTATTCTGTGAGAGCGTGGACCTTCCCCGGTCGAGCCGACCTATTCATGCTACAACCATAATATAGCTGCTGCCTGGCTCTACCACGTACATATAGTCGTGTTTATGGTTCTTAGTGTAGCCCGTGCTCTGCTGGTCGGTCTGAAGGGTATAGAGAGCCAGTGTAATTACAGGCTCTGAAGCATTCCATCTTACTCCTCCTCACCTTCTTCAGACTGGAATACAGCAGTGCAAGTACTGCTACTTAGTGCAAGAGATATATAAGTGGGGTAGTAGTGGGGTGCTGGCTACACAGACGGACTTCTGGAATTAGAGTAAGAGTCCTACCACCTAGTAAATTATTCTCTTTCACCGTCATCACGAAGTTTTGATATTCATATTATCGAATTTCTGAGACCACAAGAAAATTCTAGACTTCATCATCAGTAATTGGTGCTGCAAACACCAATTACTGATTTTATAATTTTGTCTCAGATTATCTCAGACAGTAGAAAAATAGAAAGTTGTATAAACGAACGTGAAGTTGAAGGTCCAGATATTTTTTACAAGACATGATATTTAATATATTTCTTTGTGATAATTTTAATTATTTATAAAGGCGTGCTTTAAGAAAATCTGGAGAATACACATATTACGTTTGATTTAAAAAAGCTGAATATAATTATTTCATGTAACACTCAAGGCATTCAAGTTTTATGTCATTGATTTTTAAGTTTCTGTCTGTACTCAGTTGATAATTTAAATTATTTATTGAAACTATTAAGAAATTTAATAACAGACATCATTAATAATGAGATTAGTTTTAAAAGGAATACTTTATTGCTGTAAATTAATTAGTTGGTGGGGTTTTTATTTAATTTTGCTGAAACAACTTTTTCTTACAATTTTAATACCTAAACATTTAAGTTGATACAAATATAAGTCTTTCAATAGCAGATTAAAGCAAAATAATAACAGCAATATCGCAAATTATTTTATGACATTACGTAATTCTCGATAAGGACTTTGGTTTTGATAAACGCATCTACAATAAACTAGTTTTAACCACCCTATGACCGTACGACCGTATTAAATGAGACTGTCTAGGTAGGTATTCAAATATTATTAAATTTTACACACAACAACAATAACATTCTTACTCAGTAATAAAAGCAGTTTTCGAATAACCGACCGTTATTTTAAAGTACAAACATATTAATTGGGACTAATACCGTAAATAGTAACTTGTGAGTTGTGACTCTTTTGTTTAATGATTTCTTAAATTTACGCGAACACTACACATTGAATAATACTATTATTTACGGATATTATCGCGTTAAATTACTTTAATTTATTTTTATTATTATCCCGACGTTTCGGGTGCTTTTCAGCACCCATTGTCACGGCGGGGATATAATAGTTTTACTCTTTTGTTTAGTAAAGTATAAAAAATATTCAATCAATAAATTACGTAAAAAGTATAAACCTAACTTAAAAGTCGTTTAAGAGCCAGTGAGCGACAGACTTTAAGCTTCACGGTTTTTTTTCAGTTAATCCCCTATACCTGAGATACATAAAATCATCATGATCTCTCTTTAATTTGACCGGCGGCGGTCGATATAGATACGCTCAGGTTTTAATTTAAGGGTGTTAGAAACGTGATAATACAAACATATATTGTGGTTCTATCACCCAGGCAGACAACAAACTTCCATATGGGGCGTCCATAAGTGCGTACTATAATAATGTCCTCCAGACAAATTTCGGCCACGGCGGCCTGCACACACACACGACAAGCACAGGTGCACTCTCTATTCCCTCACTCTCGTAATCCGATGGGACGGTAAACCGACACGACCGGGAGAGAGATCAGGGGCTGGACCAACGGCTTTACGTGCTTTCCGAGGAACGGGGGTGAGTCACCGCCAACTTCCTGACTCCGGGCAGCTACTGAGAATTTCTTGACAGAAAAACTCAATAGTTGATTTTTTGGCCCGACCCGGGATTCGAACACAGAACCTCATGATCTGCAGTCGCACTACTGCAACCACTAGACCAACGTGGCAGTGAATTTTTTTCTTTTTTTTCGCTCTAATCCAGTCTTTTTTTCTTTTTTATTTAATGTAAAACTTCATGTATGAATTTTGTTTACTCATACCGAAAAAAACAATATCTTTTGACATAAATCTTGAAACAGTTATGACAATTTGGGGGGGATGGGGCGGAATAAGGGAAAAAACGACCCTTTACTACAGAAAACTCAGGTATACCAGGAAGCCTTCGCAGCTTTGGGTGATAGTAATTTAGCTGAGAATCAGAAACAACAGCTTTTTAATGTTATCCAAAAGTTTACATATCAAATGTTTAATGCGTAGAAATCAGTAGATGTAAATGATTGCAGCTCATAGTAATTACTAGCATCGAGAGTGTCCTAAAATAGCAACAAAATTCTTATAGCTTAAGTCTTTACACATATGATGGTTAATATAGTACAAAATAAGATAGCTATATTATTCTCACTTTCTTTCTTTTACAATGTGGTTGCCGTTTTGTTTCGTAATACTTATATCAACGAAAGTATATGGAAGCTTCATCTGCCACCTTACAACAAAATGTAGTCGAATAATGCAGAATTTCGTACTATCGTTGTATAATTTAAAAAAATTAGCGTTAAAAGTTCACTATGAAATCTACTTCAATTCAGCTGCTTTATTTCCGCCTAATTATACTTAGTATGGGTTTCAGAAGGAATAATAACTGTGTTTGTTTAATCGACACTGGGCCAACACTTGCCAAACAAGCACGCAGGCCACCTGATGGTATGTGGTTGCTGTGGCCGATAGACATCTTCATTTATCCTCGATTGAGAATCAAAATGCAGAGGCGTTGTCACCTCTGAAGACGAAGATAGAATACCTCATTTTCAGTAAAAAAGATCACCGGTTCTCTACACACAATATGCGAAATACAACAGCCTTACGTTGCCATTTTACGCTGGTATTCTGTGAGAGCGTAATCCTACCCCGGTCGAGCCAACCCATTCGTGCTACAACTATTATAGCTACAACATGGCTCACCACGTAAAGTAGTATAGTGATATATAATATTGGCACGACCGCCTTTTCTTTCGTCCCTAGATCACAATTACCAATAAATCGATTACGAACTTATTACCCGTTTTTCTCTCTGCCCCATCAAGATATTACCCATCAATCATTAGTTAAATATAGCAAATCAAAAGTCCACACCTGAACATAGGGGGTACATTTGTCACAGTTCCCTCTCTTAGCAAGTGGTTAACAACCGCATTTTTTTATTTTTTTTATTGTTTTGTCTTGGAGATACCGTTGCCTATCTCATGATTCATTCCTCTCTGTCGTTTTTCACAGTACTCATGGGATGGTATGGAGTCTTAGAGCTTCTGAGTAATAATATATCATATTATTTGGTAGAAGGTAGTGAATTATTTTTCGCCGCCGCTATACAGCGTTATCAAGATCCTGCCTTACCCTTTGCTCGATTGAAATATTTTCATCCAATCACGTTTTATTTATAAATATTTTCATCCAAGCAGATAAAACTTATTTTTAAATATAATCGATGGTTTATATTTTCCGCTAAACAAGTGGTAAATCTAAATAATTAAAAATTAATGTACTTGTATGAAAGATCATCGCTTAAGAAAGGCTGTAGAGATTTCGATGAACTCTCACACTTATAATTGGACCCGGTATGTGGCATTGTTCTCAAGATAGAAAACAGTCGTGAAAAGCCTGGGCGGGTGACGTCCAACTTATGCTTATATAACTTGTGTCTGTCAAGGCTTAGTATAGATATTATGAGTTTATTATACAGGGTGGACCATGGCCGATTTACAACTTGAAATACAAATATTTTTTTACCGTTGCGTGAGAGGGAGCAGGGTAGGGCTGGTTGGCATTTGATGCTGTACGAGTGAGGATTGTTTAGTCACGATATCGCATGGACCAGTGAGCAACGCACCTTGGCAGTAGAAGCGTACTTTAAAAGTAACGATTCCTGTACCATTGCCCTGTAATAAATTTTTCAAATTAATCCAACGTGCAACATTTTTTCGATTCTTTCGTTAAAAAATTCTTACTTCACGTGATGCGTTCATAAACAAACGGACAGACATACATTTATATATTTTTACATTACAATGTATAAACACCGTCAATTTTTATTATAAGTATAGATTAGTTGATTTACTTACGGCATACATTTGTTGTTGTAATTCAAGATTCTAACATTATTCTAAACTCTTCTATTGTAGACGTGTAATTGTACTAATTTCAGTTACATTTGGATGACTAATAACAAGAGTTACTAATTGGGATAATAAGGGTGTGTGGTGCTATTAGTATCAATTAAATGACTTGATCAACGTAACTTCGTAACTTAACATTATAGTTTTGAATTCGCCCTTTAAATAGTGTCATGATTCATGAACTCACTAGCGGTATAAGTACGGAAGGATGTCCACTGCCGACCATTCAGCACTGTTTGCAATCGTACATTTATATTCCCTCCTATGTGGTAATTTTATTCGTAAATTAATGTGGAATTTTCTTTTTATCTTAAAAAATATCTGGCCTCCATAATAGGATTTTCTCCTGTATCGTGGAGGCAGTTTACAGACATAAATTGCACAAGGACAAACATATAGACCTGGAACAATTACTAATTCGTAGGTCATGCAATTATTGTGTTGTGTGGAAAAACTTGCTCCGTACGGGATTCGAACTGGGCAGTTGGTGGGACTGAACGCCGCAGATATTGCTAAGTCATTTTTGTTGCTTCGCCACGGACACGGAGCTGTCGATCTATAACTGTTTTAAGTGCAAAAAAGCTCAATTCATTTTTTAGTCAAATAAAAAAGCACTAATTTTGAAGAATTAATATTTAAAATGCATGAACCAGAAATCATCGACTATTATTACAAATATAACTAAATGTTTATATCCATACAGGACGAACATTTTTACGTACAATTGTAAGTACAGACAATCTATTTGTTACTTAACTATTGACTCTCATAAAGTTAAATAAAATTATTAATAACTGCCACTGGTTAGTACATAAATTACTGTTACCCGCGATTTCATACCCGTAGAACTTAAGCAAAAAAAACTCGCAGATACCAACCTAATAGCGATCTGTGGGCAAGTAGTTCAACTATCGTTAAAGCACTTTAATCTCCGTCTTTTTTGCTATTATCTCTAAAACTACGAGCTATTTGGGCGATTGGTTAAAAAAGGAATTGAAGATCTAATTATTTCACATAAAACGCTTTATCACTTGTTGAAAAATGGCATTCAATTAAAAAAATATATTAAAAATCGATTTTGCAACACTTTAAAAGTTAGAAGATATAATGTAAGGTTGCTTATACATATATTACTAATAGTTTATGAGCTAGAATTTATTCTGTCACTTTTTAGATTTCGCATAAAAACTTGCAAGTGTTTTGAATGAAATACAGCCTAGATCATCCCTAGCGTTGCTTTTAATCTGTTCGTGATGATGCATAACAACCGGTTCAGCCATTCCGAATGTTATACCGGACCACAGAACACTTAATCTATATTAGGTGTTCTGTGTACCGGATCAACAGACAAACGAACATCAAATAATCCTCTGAGTTTAATGGAGTTCAATTATTTCGATACTATGTACATATGTACAGAGATATTATATGTATACTTTATATAATTTGCTACACGCAAATTCTAAAACTCCTTCGTTTACAAAGAGCGACGTCAATATATAGGTAAAATAAAAATCATTGATAGATATCAATGCATCGTAGAATTGGGAAGATCGTGTTGTGCCTGGGCATTTTATAACACGCCGCCATTTCATAATTTGACTGATAACTTAAAACTTTACTTTTATAAACAATGTGAAATGTACGAAAACATCTATCTATCTATCCCAAAGCCGCAGATATTTGTATAATAGATAAGTTAAGAACTAGGTGATATAAGGAAAATTCCGACCAAAATATGAAATACTGACGTATCATCAAATGCCTTACAATCTATCCGATTCAACACACACTTTTCCCTTCCGCATTTCACAAAACAACGAGCGTTTGCAAGTAGACGAAGTCGTGTGTCAATCAGCCGACGATTTCGTGAATCTTTGTATCTATTCTCCCTACAGTCATGAATATTTTAATATTATAAATTGTTCAATAATAACATTGACCTTTATCGAACAACCGTAGTAGTAATTTAGATTATAACTAGCATTGCCGTTAACTTCGTTCGCCCGGAATTAGCACTTTTTGTAGGTTTGTTAAGTTAAGGTAATGATCATTTCTTTGTACTTTTAAATGTCGCGAAGATCTACAAAAGCTACTAATCTGAATAAAAGCATTAAGTTAGCACTAAAACAGATAAATTAACGAACGAGTAGATAGACGGTCATAATATTAAAGAGGTTGCATAAAATTTAGCTCTTACCTCTGATCTTTCACTAGGTCATGCAGTCCTCAGCCTAGCAGCACCAATTTGGAAACTGGGAGGTGGTGGACCTAACGCGTCAGTCGAACCTCGGTTCACTAAGGATGGGTGGGTCGCCATAAACCGATGTATTACCGCCAAATGATTCAATGTTTGTTCAGCAACGTCCTCAAGTTTTCTTAACCTAAATACTACGCTCTATAAAAATGATAAATACATGAATTAATATTTATAATTATGATTACTGCGTAGTGGCAGAATATGAATGTCCACAACTCCATTTGGTCTAGTGGGCGTCGAATGCGGCGGCACCATGAAACAAAGCAGGAGAGGAACAGCAGGTCCTAAAAACTTTGATTATCATCTCGCCTGCCAAGCGCGGCAACTATGGATGATCCTTGATGATTTTCCCCATGATATGATCTATATATACATACACTAGCTTGACAGGCAGACGTTGTTCTGCCCTTTTCGACGACCCTGCCATGTTCTATTAAAAATCCTTAAATTCGCAAAAAAATATGGGTCACTCGTGGGCAACAAACAAACGAAGCAAACTATACTCTTGTGTTTCATATAGTAAATCAACAGCAAAATGACCGCAATAACCGTATTTCATTATTTGCTCCCGAATTGCTCTAGCTAACAATAATTGGTTCCTACACAACAGATAACTGATTGCCCCAATAAGCAATCCTTATCACCAATTATTATTGGTACCACGGTATGAGGCGTTAATAAAAATGTACAACTTTGCTATTAATATAAAAAAAAATTAAAATGACAATTACAATCCAATGCTTACCTAAAATTAAGTACCTAATTGCACTAACAAAGCGAATTATATTAGGTAAGTATCTTTATTATGTTTCTATCTACAAACAAATGAAAAATAAAACCACTCACTCATGCAAGACCTTTAAATATATATTATTAATATATATTTATTAACCTTTAAATATATATTCCACCTTAGCAGATAAAGAGATATATATGTATTTGCAGGCTTTATGATTTTTTTTTATAAAATAAAGGTAACAAACAAGCGCATAGTTCGCTTGATGTTAAGAGGATACTGAGGCCAATAGGTATCCTCGATTGTGAATCAAAATGCTGTTGCGTTCTCAACCCTAAAACTACTAAACTACCTGGTAAATACCTGGTATCCAGTAAAAAGGATCTCCAGTTCTCAATAATCACCTTACAAATACGGCACCATTAAGATGCTATTTTACGTTGTAATTGTGGTGAGAACGTAGTCTTTCCCCGGTCGAGCCGACCCATTTATGCTACAACCATAATATACATAGCTTCAGTATGGCTCTACTACATTGACAATGTTGTTCAAACACCAAGTAAAGCAAAATTTCAAGTCTGCATCACAACATTATAAAGTAAACGAACACTACTACCTACGACCCACTGCACCATGTAAGTACGCTTATATCGTTTCTGGCGATTTCTTCGTCATAAGTATGAGAGTTATGACGAAGAAATCGTCATAAATCCCATAGCATCCTCGACCTCGATCGAAAATTGTCGGGGTTCATATTTACTTGAAAAGATTTTATACAGACAATTTTTTTCTTCACCAATATTCAGTTTGTAGGTCAACACGATTAACGATATCATAGGTGCCAATAAGGTTTTAAAACTTCGTTTGGTACATAGAGAATGGTACTATAACTACCTATATAAGTTAGTTATAGTAAAGTCATAAAAATATCTTTTTATGACTATTTATGAGACAAAACATATTCAATAGTAAGACTAAAGCTTGTTTTTAGTTCATCAGCTTAATTTTTGTTAAAAGTCTAATTTTTAGTGTTTAGTTTCCTTTTAAGTGATCTAAGAAACATCATCATCATCATCATTACAACCCCTCACAAGGCCACTGCTGAACATAACCTTCCCCAAGGAATGTCACAAAGCACGTTCCTCAGCCACCTGCATGCAACGATTTCCTGCACGTCTTACCAGGTCGTCACTCCATCTAGTGGGAGGTCGCCCTACACTTCGCCTACCGGTACGAGGTTGCCACTCGAGACGTTTTTTTCCCCATCAGTTGTCGGTTATTCGGCATATATACGGCATATTGTCACTTCAAATTACTAATCCATCAGTCACTCTGGTTTTAATGCTGATATCCTCATTTCTCCCCCCTCTCCATAGCTCGCTGAGCAATCTTAGGCTTCCCCATATGGCCAGCAGTGAAGGACCAAATATCCCAAGATCGATAAGCGTTAGTAGTTAAGTTGAAACATGTATATTGAAAGATTTAATCCCATATTGTATGGAACTATACAATATGAACCACACATTTTTATTTAGTAAACGCTGCAACCTACTTTTAGCCGCACGTCGCGTGTGTTTAATTTTAATTATTTAATTGAAATTTCACAATCGGCAGTACGTCAACAACCGTCCTGTTAAACACTAACTACTCAAGGAAAGATTTGCCACAATAACTTTAGAACTATTTAACTTTTAATACGAGTAAACCTTAAAACTTTGGTGATCTTTTCCTTTTGACGTGCTCATCAACAAACTACAACTCTACTTCTTGAAAGTGTATGGCCTTACAAACCATACATTTTATGGTCCTTCAAGAAAAGGGTATTTAGTGTTATTTGTCTCTGCGGTGGCGAATCGGTTCATCGGCCTCCCACAAGCGGGTCTCATCGGTGAATTGAGAAGGCGCATATTATATCGCTCAGGGGCAATTACACTCGTACTCTCACCACGATCATTTCTAAGACGGAGAAATCCGAAGCTAGAATTACCTACTGAAGTTTCTGTTTGCGAAGATTGGAAACAAGGAGGCTGCAAGGAAATTTGTTGCCTCGTTGGTCGTGCACCAACCAGTGCGTCTTGTCACGACTGTCGTAAGTATAAGCCAGTCTACGAGCTACCTAAACTAACTGACCTGTCGCCGTAAACTACAGGACAGTCCAAGAGATAACCTACTTCAACTTACTTAGTGCCGTGAACCACGGGATATTTACAACTACATTACTACAACTTACCTGGTGTTGCGGATCGGGTCAACCCGAAACGGCTGTCACCGAGCGTCACCGTAAACTACGGGACAGCTACTTCACTAACTTTAACTTTACTACAAACTTAGTGTACCAAGAAAAGCTACATCCCGAAAATGTTGTATCTTCCACTACAATGCTTCAATAACATCAAACCTCTTTGCTCGAACTACAAGAAGGACGGAGCGAGTAGAAAAACTGAGGAGTACTTACTAAGTCGAATTCAATCCCTTGAAGATCAATGGATCGACTTTGTGCAGCGCCACAAAATTATTGTAGAAACTATCGGAGATAAAAACATCGACTACTTCATAGGTAATGTTTTTACCAAACTTTACCGATTGAGATGAAAAATCCAATCATCATATCTCGCAATGGGCGTTATACGCCACTTCTTATAGAGCAAGTTCATTTGACCACACTGCACGGAGGCGCGTGATTAACTTTATCATATATTCGGCAGCGCTATGGGATTGTTGGCGGGAACCGAGCGTTCAAAGACAAGCTACGTCACTGCGTCGGGTGTCGTCGTTACAAGCCGACTGAAAATTATAATCTTATGAGCGACTTAACACAGCAGAGAACCACCCCGTTTCGACCGTTTACGCATACCGGAGTAGACTTCACTAGGCATGTGGAGATCAAACTTAACAAAGGAAAGGGGTCAAAACTTCGAAGGGCTATATAGCCATTTTCGTATGTATGACAACAAAGACCGTACATATCGAACTTGAGTAGTTACGTTGTACCAGTTCTGGCGCACTTGTAGTTAGGTTGTACCAGTTCTGGCGCACTGAGTCACAAGTACGACGTTCGTCGACTCACGATCCTAAAAAAAAAAAAAAAAAAGGTTTTGGCATGCTCTGATCACGAATCTGCGGTCCATTTTTGCGTAGAATGCACGGTTCCGGAGATGTGCAGATCAATTAACTCTTATCTAATTGATATCCGCTTCGAGCCTCCACCGTCATTAGCGCTCCATTGTTCTTATCTACTTATCTATTATTCATTCAATACCGTCATTATCTATTCTTCCTCAGCGTGGTGATATTGTTATATACTCCTTTGTTCCTATCTACACTAATCTGACTCATTAATAAGACACATTACCCAATTTTGTTAAAATTTTTATTTATAAAATACAAAATCTTATTACTTATTATCTATAAAATAGGAGCGAAACATCTCGTCCACTAAAATATCGTTGTACAATGTGTTCCCTGTAAATATACTCGTAAAACTATGCATTGAACATCCCTGAAACTTATATAGCAAATACATTAAGCAATATTCGCCACAAACTGAAGTCCACTCATTCTGAATCCTATCAACATTCCAGTTCCATCTTTTACAATTTCTTTTAAAAAATTCTAGATGATATCGTACAGGTGCCCGTCCGAATGAATCAAAATATTGACCGACGTCATTCGTATCGATATATAAAGCTACCCAATGTGACCCTGGTTTATCATCTGTATCCAAATTGCATATTATATACGTTGGTACGTGGGTGTACATGGGTAGTTTATTGGCAGCATAAACATTATTTTCTAGAGTGGGGTGAATCTTTTTCAGATGTTGTTGTACATCTAGTGTATCCATAATATTACTGCTATTAGTAGATTATTACAGTACCAATCTACTCAATGACTAATATAGGAATGATCAATTATAGTGATATCTAAATATTAAATTACATTCTTTGTGTTATACAAATCGTATTTGAGTCACCAATACACTGAACAAGACACGACAGGAAGGACGTAGGAATGTAGAGATAAGCAACAGAATGTAAGGTAAGCTTGTTGACACATAAAGATTCTATCAATTCTACTGCAGAAATTCTTTAGATTAGAATTATTACTCACTGGTACTATATAAGACCAAGCAACTGCAGTCATGGAGTTAGTGTATGGTCGTTTGACCGCAGTGGATCTATCAATACTACGTTTGTGTTACTTCAACGCATCAAAGGCCATGGATGTAAGTGTTTATTCTATTGACAAACTTACTTTTCTTTCTGTTATTTTCTTACGTGTGTATGATTTAGTGTTAACAAATTATATTTAAATATTATGTGTGTGTATATGGTTAAGCCGTGGTAGCTCAGATGGTTAGCGCAAAATGTAAAATTCACAGTACGCGACCCGGGTTCGATCCCCGCCGGCACCAGTTAAATTGTTAATTACAATTTTAAGTGTTAATTTACCACGTGCTCAGCGGTGAAGGAAAACATCGTGAGGAATGCATGTCTGAGAAAATTTCGAAGGCATGTGAAGTTTGCCAACACGCATTGAGGTATCGCAGCGAACATTTCCTAGCCCTAAAACCCTCTCAGAAATGAGAGGAGGCCTATGTTCAGCAGTGGACTTTAATAGGTTGTAACTTTAGCTTTTTTAACTTTTATGATTAAGTGTTACCAAATTGATATTAACATGATAACTGTGTTGTTGCAGAAATCATTGAGCTTCGATGAAAATACATATAAACAGTATTACTACTCGCCACTCTCCCCTCAAGAAGAGAGTGATGACATCGTCATTAATAATAACACATGCGATGGTGGAAAAAGAAAATCGCAATCGATTGATCATTTTTTTGAAGCTGAATCAAAAATAAAAAAGAGGAAGCTGTTATCATCAACCGTAGCACGAGCCGCTAGAGATGGTGTATCATACATTTCTACTAATTCTGACGACGGAGACCAAGCGACGCATCTCATCAAAATTGAAATGTACGATATGAAGAAGCTATCCAAGATTCCAACTACTGATCATTGGAAACATGCTTCCACGAGGATTAAATATTACGTAAAGACTAATAAGGATAGCATCTACGACAACACAAACGCCCTCGTATACAATATTACAAAGACAATAGCAGAAAGTGAAAAAGTTAAAAAATACTTTTTTAACAATGACAGTCATTAGCTGATCATTAGTGAATGTGATTCTGTTTACTTAAATTACAGGAAGACAAGAGCAGAAGAAAGAGATGAGTGTGGCATACGTGTACAGAACACATCATTGAAGAACAAAACTACAACACTGAGTGGAGATGAAAACGAGAAGAATATGCAGTACTCAAGAGCTGAATATCCATTCTTCAGTTCAAAATCTAGCCGGTTGCTCAGTTTCGAAAACTGGCCTCTCGTTATGCGACAGAAACCTGAAGATCTTGCAGAAGCCGGTTTCTTTTATACTGGCCATGCAGACAGGACCAAGTGTTTCCATTGTGGTGGTGGCTTAAAAGATTGGGAAGATGATGATGATCCTTGGCAGCAGCATGTTCAGTGGTTTAGTCAGTGTGCTTATGTAAAATTTAAACTCGAACAGAGTTTTGTATTAGATTAAATAGAATATTTATAAAGAAATAAAAAATAATATATTGCATACAATTTGTTTTATTTAATTTTGTAATGTTTCACATAGTTACATACACACAAAATGCATTACACATAACTCATAAAATCTAACACACAACACATATTATAACCTTAACTACTATAGTCTACAGTAACATTTCTGTTTTTATCTATCTCAATAATATTATCAAACTCAGCATAAACTATACAGTTAATTGTTTGTATTAGTGAGGATTGTGTGATAAGAGAAGAGTGTGGTTTGCAAGATGATGTTGTGACCAGGATTAAGAAAGGAATGCTTCGGTGGTTTGGTCATGTGGAAAGAATGGATGAGGAAAGAGTGACAAGAAAATTTATGTTGCAGAAGTGAATGGCAGAGTCGGAAAGGGACGTCCTAGGCGAAAATTTATCGACCAAATTGGCGATCTATTGAAAACGGGCCAAATTAGGAGTACCCTTAACCGACGAGCATGCATGCGTAGGTGTATGGATGTGAAGGAGGCGAGAGAGGTGTGTCAGGATCGTGCCAAATGGAAGTCTGTAGTCTCTGCCTACCCCTCTGGGTGACAGGCGTGAGTGTTTATGTATGTATGTAGTGAGGATTCAAATCGTACTTCTAATCTTACACTACCATGCTTTATGAGATTCCAATGAGCTGATGAGTTGGCTGATAAATCAGGAGTTAAGTCAAATGCTAATAGACAGTAACCTCTGGCATACTGTTCACAAGAGATTCCATTTCCTTCATTAAGGAAGTGAATACCAGTTCCCGAGAATAGAGTATGATATGCTGATGTAAATATGCTATTATTAAAAGATGGTTGCAAAGCTTTTGAAGGTATTTGTTGACCATCAATATATAAGCTGAAGGAATTAATACCATAGTTTTCAAAGTTAAATGGATTTTTAGTAAGGGAACCATTAAATGCAGAATTGTTCACAAATCCAATTATACATCTTTTGGGTACCTGCCCTAAAAATATATTATCAAGAGTTTTTCCTTGAACACCCGATGCAATTGTTAAAACTTTTACTTCAGCTCGAGTAATAGGATATTTAGCAGTGGTAGAAGCTAAAACTTTTTGATGTGCGAGTAATACGCTTGGATTAATTCGTGCTCGTCGAACAATAAGAGTTGCGTCCGTAATGCAAACTTTAAACTTTTCATCGTTTGACCCAGCAATTAAATTAAAGCTCTCTCTTGATCGAACCAATTTAACACTCATTTCAACACCATTAATTAAAAATTTATCTTGGTTGAAAATGTCACCGTGAAGATGACCAATCATTTCTATTTCCTTACTTTCACTAATCAATTCCTGTCTTTTAACAAATCCCATATTTTTACCATCCGTAGAATCCATTTTTCCTGCTGTATCATCATACCAAAGACTACAAGTAAGATGAGATTGTTTAGCAGCAGGAGCATAGTTTAAAAGGGTTTCCATGTATGCTCGATATGCATAGGTATTATTAGGTGGTGATACAAGTTTTTGGTTTAAATAAACATCAAGTTGACTAAAAAGTGAATGCAGCCAATTATTTACAGGTGCTACTATTGTAGTAGATATCAAGTTAGTTGAATCTTGATTTAATACTTTTGCCTTTATGTGGAGTAATGTATGAGACAAATCTATGTAGTCATCGCCTGTCCCAGGAACTTGAAACTCGATAGGTCCATCATCACCAAGAGATGAAATTGGTTTATAATGAATCCACAATCCATTTTCAATGCTAGTTTGTGTAGACGGTAGTGCAAACAAATCCAATTCTGACTTAACGCACTCGCAAGAATGATTATGAAGGAAAGACATATTTAATTTGAAAATATATCTTTGTTATTTTTTGGTTTTAGACCAAGTTTTTTCGCAGCTTTCACTTTAGCAGTTAATGGTGGAATGAACGAGGTCAATCATTTTCTTTTAGTTTTATACCCAGATCCTGTCATGTTAAATTGATCAATTTTCTCATCAGCCTTTCGTTTTAAATTCGTACTAACTTGCTTTAGACGATCTTTTATTGAGGCTTCCATAGGACGCGCTTGAACCATATCCGATAAAAGTCCTACTCCAGCGCTTAATGCCTCCTTACCAATCACTCGAGCACCACTTGAAAGTAAAGGTACGAGTAAAACTGATCTAAATAACCCCCCTAAGAAGCTCCCAATACCATGACCGCGTTGGTATGGTGCACCCTTATAAATTACTCCAACTCCTGACCCAGCTTGATGTGTATAATAATTTTCAAATGGACATTTATGATGATCACGAAGGGAATTCATTATTACAATTTTCGGAAATGTAGTTTAATACACACGGTTCCAAACTGGAATGGTATTTTTTGTCCTGTGCTCGATCTTATAACTATTTCCAGCGTATCGAACTCTCTTCGCATAACAGGTAAGTAGTGAGGTTGAGAGAAAACGTGCATGTTATTTGCACCATAAATGTATTTTGTAGGATCTAATGAAATGACTCTTAGTAAAGGAGTCATAACATCACCCACAATCTGAGGATCGATAATGTCACAATATAGAAAGAGTTGAGATGGTAACCCTAAGTGTAAATTAGCAGGACACTTTCCAAAATTTCTCTCTAGGAGATTTTTATTTGGTTCATAACCTAGTTGTAAACTTAATTTGGGTGATAATGTTACGGATGTTATATTTTTATGCAAAACAGAAATAGACACAAATTTTGTTATTTCATCATAGCGAAATTTCAAGTTCTCTCCAATACCATTTAACACTCTTAAAATATGCTAAACGTTATCATAGTTGGTAGCTGGAATATGTTTTTTGTAGTACACTGTGGATGGTTTATCTTCATTAGGCATTAATGTAGATTTTGTAATGTAACATTTTCATGATCTTGAACACTAAACATGGTACATGGATATTGAAACTCGACAACTCCAACCGACCATTCACCTTCTAATTTAATAGCTTTCGGTAATTTCGTTGAAAAATTTGTGGTCTTGTTATCAGGAAAGTATTCCATTGAACTATTGCTGAGCAAAGTTAAATAAAAACTTTCTTTATTCATATTTCTTTTAAACTAGAAGCTAAAATCCAACTGTTAAATTTATCTGGATAACCTTTCCACTTCACTAATACTTCTTTTCTGTTACCTGAGTAACGAGTGTCAATTATTTTATCTATTTTATATTGTGAGGTGGGGTTGTAAGTGATTTTCTGTAATTCTCTTTCATAAAAAGTACCAACTATTGGTTCATTTTGTAAATCTGTTATTGCATAAACAACCCATGGAGATCTATCAATTATTGAAGATATAATAAATATTTCATCACTCCAATTTGATTCATATCCTTTTTGGAAAGCATGTTTATATTTAGTTATTTGAACATAATCACCCACATTGAAATTTGGTTTAGGATTTTCTAAAGAAAGTTTGTTTGACCGTCTATCATAAAGATTAGTCCAAACTGTCATAATATTGTTTGAATTTACATCACATGGGCACATTTTAATACTAGAGTGAAAGCTGTGATTGTAAGAGTATATTAAATCTTGTAAAACATCTATATAAGTATTATTATGAGTGAAATAACGCCACATTTTCATTTTTAGTGTTCTTTGAAATCGTTCAACAATACTGGCCTTAATGTCAGGATTGTTAGTGGTATAGTAATTAATCTTTTTGGATTTAAAGTATTTTTGTACATCTTTTGAAACAAATTCTGTACCTTTATCAGATTGTATGTGAGTAGGTGTTAAATTACTTTCAGTAAATATACTTTCAAAACATTCTTTAGTTGTTTCTGAGTTTTTCTTTTTCATTGGTCTTGCAAAAGCATATTTACTAAATACATCAATAACACAAAGTATATACTTGAAACCATCATTATATTGAGAATAAGTTCGCATATCACTTAAATCAGCTTGCCACAGTTCATTAATATTTGATAGAATGTACCTATTACGCGGGAATTTTTTTCGAATGGGTTTATGTAATGTGTATGTTTCTTGTGATTTTAACCATTCCTTTACTTGCTTTTTATTCATTTTACCCTTCATGGCTTTTGATAATTTATCAATACTACCAAAACCAGCGGGATTAGATGGATCATAATAAATCCTGTTAATTTCTTCTAGTACGGGGTCCATTTTTCCCACTCAAGCCTTTTACGTATTTTAGTTGTAGACTTTTTATCTCTACTGCTCGGTGTAGAAAACTCTTGAAATTCAATCTCAGAGGGTTTGTTCAGATCTTTTGCTTGAAGTTGGTTAATAAACTCACATCTCTTTGGATTTCCAATATAAGTAAGTGGTACTTTAATATCTTTTAATGCTTCAGCAAATCTATCCCACCCTACTGGATCACTTCTTTTTAAGGGTCTTAGTGAATCATTTATTAAATCAACAATATTACTTCCAGGAATTTTCTCATTATCAATTATGACTGTACCTTCATTATCCCAATGTATTTTACCTTTACTTGTTTCAACTAAGTTTAATAATAACTGTTCTTTTTTATTATAAGTTTTTGGTATTAAACTGAGTATTTGAGCTGGTGTGTAAAGTGGATTTTCAACATTTTCTTTACTTTTGATGGATCGATTCTCCTCCAACAAAGATTCAGCATCAACTGAAGTTTTTAGATCTCTATCTTTATTTTTAAAACCAATTTTAGACTCGTTTGAATCTTCATTAGATGTATCAGAATAAATTGGTAATCTGAGTGGTTGACGATCCTCTTCGGTAAAATGAAGGTATCTTTGCAGTGTTTGTAAATATAACATCCATTTCTTTCGGTCTTCCGTCTTACTATTCATAATATTTTGCATTTCAATATCTAATCGAGATAAACTACTACTCGTATTAACCTTATTTTCTTGTTTTAATTTTTCAATCAATCCAGGTTCGATAAGTATCATTTTCTTTGCATTTTCCATGTTAACTGGCTAGTCCACTCACTAATCCACTCAATATTGCACCTACTATTATTGGTAAGAAAGCCCCTCCTTTTTGTATAATTATATTTTTTCTTAGTTTATGTTTACACTTACGCACTATTTGACGGAGTATATTTTTGTGTTTATTCAATTTTTGTTTATCTTGATCTTTAAGAGGTACTTTTCCTTGTAAAACGTTATGAATACACTCACAAATACAGTTAATTTCTTCTTTATCACACGTTTTAAGTAATGCTCTTTGATATTTTGGTTTAAGCGTATGCAAAGCGTTTAGCAAATGTTTATGCGTTGTGAGTCGACGATGCATCATTTAGCGATGATTTGAAATGTTTGATTCTTGGTGTATTTAAACTCTTTTGTGGGGACGTAGACTGTGCAGAAACCATTAAATGGGAAGACATTTGTCTTGATACGACAAAAATCATTGGTATTCTGTTTTAAATCTACCATTAAATATCCATGCGCCTCTAGAGTTGCATCCCTGTAGGCATCTTCAATAAATTTTGGGTTATCTGGTGACACTTGTCGTGCTAAATATCTTATTTGAGTTTTATCTCGAGGGTTTTTAAAATATGTTATATAACTTGAGTTTAAGGATATGTCTCTTTGCCCTTTACCCTGATGAAATAAATTTTGTGTTAAATAAAATACACTAAGATTCCTGTGATGACTACCTTTTGTAAATATATCCACAATTCTTCCATCGGACTCTCTCATTAGATCATCAATAATAACAAGATGTGGGTTTTCACCGTCAAACATATTAACATTTGGAATTCCTTGATGGTAGTTAACATTTGGTAAATTATATAAAGGTTGCATTTCATCAAAGCACCATGTGATCTGATTAAAATCACAATTACATATTTCTGTAACTGATTTTATGAAATTTGTTACAAAATTTGACTTCCCACATCCACTTGGCCCCGCCACAATAGCAGTAAACGGATGGATAAAGTGAAACATTACACACGTCTAAAGTTCTAAGGGGTGAAATAAAAAATGAAAGCGTTGGTGTTAACAATTAATATATATTGCAAACATTATATAAAACAGAATGATCTGTATACTATTTCTAACACAAGTAGTACATCATAATTTTACAATCAACTCAACCTCAAATAAATGCACATACACACACGCAAATATAAACAACAATTAACTTAAATTATTTACAATAAATCTACAAATCTACAAATAATCTAATTTACTAACTAACCGCGATTAAATATGTAATAAACTCTACGTCATATTATACTATTATCATTATTTTACAATCAATACAAATTTTATTTACATGCAGACATAAAATTAAAAACTATTAACACTTAACGCAGTTTATAATGACCCCAAGCTAATGTTTCAATATTATTATCTAAAATATGCCTCTTTGTGTCATTATATGATAAACCAATCTTATTTAATTTTTGTGTAAAAATTGTGTGTTTAATTGATTTAAATCTAAGCATACTATAATATTGCACTTTTTTATTAAATAGAGAAGACTTATAATTATCCATGGTCATCTTTTTAGTGATACATTTATTTACCCCTTTTGCCTTGGCTATAGTCTTATTCTCTAAGTTAAAAGCGTACATTTTGGATCGTAAACCCACAAATTCTTTCATGATTTTACCATTATTTTCATCTTTAAAAAAACCTAATTTCTTTTTATTTAATTTTGGATATTCAAAAATATTATTTGCATCATAAGCTGAGGTATCAAAGTATGATGAAAGGTCAGGTTTTATATCAGAGTAAAAATCATCTGTAAATATATGATATATTAAACTATCCGTATCTGTATACAATAATTTGATTTTACTAAACTTTTTAACCATATAGTTATAATGAAAATCATACATTAATGTTTTTGAAATATCTAAAATGCAAAACCCTAAATAAATTGGTTTGTTATATATTAACTTTGTTTTTCGCAACTGAACCGCAACTAGGTTTTCCGAAAATACTGAAAGACTATGAAATTGTGGTTTAGCGGTTAGATCTTGAACACCTAAAGCTTTGCCCTGGTTCTCCCAGTGTGTAACTAATTTTATGTTAACCGTTTTTTCATTATTCTCCATAGTCTTTCCGAAGACTGAATTATTCATTAATTTATAAAAATCTTTTTCGAAATCTGATTTTGCTAACGTTCTTAATTTTGTGTTTAGATCTATGTACATCTTCAACCAGCGAGACTGTTTAAATTTTAAAACTCTATGAATTTTAGTTAATTTAAACCCCATTTCTATGCACTGCTTTAAATTTCTGTAATGAATTACATATTTATCTTTATTATTTAAATTTGGGACTAGTTTATTTTCATTATTATTGTCTGCACAAATGTTTTCGGGGCATAAAGGAAAGTCCGAATGTAAATCATGAAGTTCATCTGGATATTCCAAATCAACTTCTAAAATAAAACCGAAGTTCGATGTCTCAGACACATTAAATTCTGTATTCGGATTTACCCATTCGAATCCACCAGTAGGAAGACATTGAGACATAGCCCAACCATATAAATTGTTGGCATCAAAATATGTGATATATGAATTTGGTTTCCCTGCATCATAATCCCCCATATATTTGTTATTAGCTCTAACATAACGATTACTACATTGAGATACACCACCCCTGATACCTGATCTAATAAATGCAATTTTCTCATAATCTGTTAAAAGTTCTAATTCTATTTTTGTATATTTTAACATTGCATCCCAACTTAAACCGGGTGCTGTGTAATAATGAGCAGGGTCTAAATCATAAGTATTAATACATAACTTTCTAAAGTTTTCAAATACATCGGTTAAAAGTAAAACGTCTGTTTTTAAATACAGGTTTGAATAATCTAGCATATTACAACACCCAAAGTGTTCCCAAACATCTTTAGCATGATTGTAATCATCATTTGAAATATGGGAATCTGTGAGCGAGCTATAAAAAAATTTTTGTTCGGGGAGCGATGTTAGGCTTAAACTATCATAATTAGTCATAAGTTCATATGGATAAACGCCTTTCCGTTTTAAACGAAAGAAATCTTCATCATTAGGATAATTTCTACGTAATTCTTGAAATTGATCATTACTGAGATTTTTGGCCAATTCTTCTAATTTACATGATAAAAACTTAAATGAATCTATGAATCTTAATATAATTTCGTGGTTATTCATTTTTAATTTTTTGGAAAAGGATATATATTTTTCTTTATTTTGAGGGATAACTTCGACTTCACCATCACAAAAGTTTAACGCGTGAACAATAAAATGAGCATCATAGCGACTAAGGTTGTGTAAAAATATTGGTATATAACGAGGTTTTCTGAACTTCGAGCTACATGATTCGTGAGCAACACCTATAAAACTACCGGTGTACCAATCAAAATCATAAAAATGTTCTGCTAACTCTGTTTCACAAATATGACAAATGGTTGCATTTGAAATTTGGTTTTTGTCTTCATTTGTTAGCGGAAGTGGAGGATATTTTTGAAGTCTATTTATTTCTTTGAGATTGTTAGATAAACTTTCCATAAACACTTGTGCACAGTTGGGTCCGCAATACGTTACATATCTTGATAATTTATCATCATATGAACATTTTATATAATAACCAAAACTATGTACTTCATGTTTCTGAATATTGTGTGTGAAAGGTTTGGAAGGATCGTTAGAACATGATTCTATTGGTTTTAAAAATGCTTCAAAATCAGCATAAACTACGAATGGTATCTTCAACTTTTTTTCATAACTATCAAATTTAATTTTATCATTTGAAATAGGTTGACCAAACCAATTCTTTTTTTTTTAAAGTTTCACTGTTTGGTAATTCTGTACAAATGTGGGCACAATCGTATTGTTCATGGTTATTTAAACTTTCCTTAGATGGAAAGTGAAGTAGACATGCTTCGCAAATGTACATGATGTGACCGTCTTTTGAAATTTGTTTACTAACTAACCGCGATAAATTTTTTATGTAACAATAATGATTTTTTGTATCCTTGGAAAAAAATAATAAATTGATATGTCTATCTTTACGACACTTTGTTAAAAATAATGGACCTACTATAGAATTACATCGTTTTTCTTTATTATATTCTAACCCAAAAACATTAATACTAATATCATTTAATTTCTCTACTTTTGCTATGTCAGAAATTTTAACTGGAAAGGAAATACCATCAAATTTAAGTTTATTTGCATGTTTAACGTACGATGATACACGATTCGCGTCTTTGTTTACGGGATATAACGCCGAGAGTAACGCCCATTTAAAACAAAAATAATCCTTGCTTTTTACATTTATAACAGCCTTTTTTAATTTTATGTCACGAGGAAGATCTATGTATGAAGTACCGCGTAGGGGGTTAAATTTATTAACATTCATGTCTATAGATTTTATGTTTTTTAGACTCCATTCACTATCTTTTTTTTCAAATGCACTAATTTTAGTAGTAATTGTATCATTTAAAGATGAAAAAAAATATTTAAGTCATCTCCTTGACAAATAATATAGTTAAGCGTTTGAAAATCGAACGTATCATGAATATCTTTAGTTTGTTGAACAAAATCAGCATGCAATATGAAGTTTACTTTAAAAATTATGTGTTGATGAATACACTCTTGTATTAAAAATAAAATATCATCTTTAATAGAATTTAAAAATAGTTCAGGAGTTTCAAAATTTGCCAATGTCGAACTATCTACTCTACTCTTGATTTTATAAGTTAAAATCCTATTTCCAAAAGCAGATTCAATAACACTAACGTTCGATTATTTTTGTGAACATTACTTTTAAAATGATTAGCTAAATACCGTTTCTTGATAAATATATGACACGTTAGACATTCCACTTGATCATCGTTACTGATACTGTTCCCTGCAGAGGTAGGAGCTTCTGCTTCCTTTGTTGGTTTTTTGATGATCTTGGGTTCTTTGCTGCTCGTTCGCTTCGTTCCTCTTCCAAGTTGTAGTGGTTGACTACTAAAATGTTTAAATTTATTAAAAACTGTACAAGACATTGTGTAAATTATGATCGAAATGAATGTTTATTTTACTTACTTAAACTGTGTTTCAACCATCGCACAGTGATTATACAACTCATCATCATACGATGAATCGAACAGTTGATCCTTCTCCATTTCATCACAAACTTTAGACAACTCCTGATTTAATTCGCTGTTGAATAGTTCCGTATTCTCTTCCATGGTTGTGGAGAAGAAAGCACTGGTGCACACTTCACTGAAGTTTGCCATCCTTATAGTAAAGAAGAAATTAGGTAGCAGAGTAAGTAACAGTTCAGTGTTGGTAGACCAACTGATACCCAAATTTCAAATAATGTCCGATATTTAAGTTTAACAAAGGATTAGAAATAGAATATAATGAGTACACGGAAGTAATTTAAGTAAACAGAATCACATTCACTAATGATCAGCTAATGACTGTCATTGTTAAAAAAGTATTTTTTAACTTTTTCACTTTCTGCTATTGTCTTTGTAATATTGTATACGAGGGCGTTTGTGTTGTCGTAGATGCTATCCTTATTAGTCTTTACGTAATATTTAATCCTCGTGGAAGCATGTTTCCAATGATCAGTAGTTGGAATCTTGGATAGCTTCTTCATATCGTACATTTCAATTTTGATGAGATGCGTCGCTTGGTCTCCGTCGTCAGAATTAGTAGAAATGTATGATACACCATCTCTAGCGGCTCGTGCTACGGTTGATGATAACAGCTTCCTCTTTTTTATTTTTGATTCAGCTTCAAAAAAATGATCAATCGATTGCGATTTTCTTTTTCCACCATCGCATGTGTTATTATTAATGACGATGTCATCACTCTCTTCTTGAGGGGAGAGTGGCGAGTAGTAATACTGTTTATATGTATTTTCATCGAAGCTCAATGATTTCTGCAACAACACAGTTATCATGTTAATATCAATTTGGTAACACTTAATCATAAAAGTTAAAAAAGCTAAAGTTACAACCTATTAAAGTCCACTGCTGAACATAGGCCTCCTCTCATTTCTGAGAGGGTTTTAGGGCTAGGAAATGTTCGCTGCGATACCTCAATGCGTGTTGGCAAACTTCACATGCCTTCGAAATTTTCTCAGACATGCATTCCTCACGATGTTTTCCTTCACCGCTGAGCACGTGGTAAATTAACACTTAAAATTGTAATTAACAATTTAACTGGTGCCGGCGGGGATCGAACCCGGGTCGCGTACTGTGAATTTTACATTTTGCGCTAACCATCTGAGCTACCACGGCTTAACCATATACACACACATAATATTTAAATATAATTTGTTAACACTAAATCATACACACGTAAGAAAATAACAGAAAGAAAAGTAAGTTTGTCAATAGAATATACACTTACATCCATGGCCTTTGATGCGTTGAAGTAACACAAACGTAGTATTGATAGATCCACTGCGGTCAAACGACCATACACTAACTCCATGACTGCAGTTGCTTGGTCTTATATAGTACCAGTGAGTAATAATTCTAATCTAAAAAATTTCTGCAGTAGAATTGATAGAATCTTTATGCGTCAACAAGCTTACCTTACATTCTGTTGCTTATCTCTACATTCCTACGTCCTTCCTGTCGTGTCTTGTTCAGTGTATTGGTGACTCAAATACGATTTGTATAACACAAAGAATGTAATTTAATATTTAGATATCACTATAATTGATCATTCCTATATTAGTCATTGAGTAGATTGGTACTGTAATAATCTACTAATAGCAGTAATATTATGGATACACTAGATGTACAACAACATCTGAAAAAGATTCACCCCACTCTAGAAAATAATGTTTATGCTGCCAATAAACTACCCATATACACCCACGTACCAACGTATATAATATGCAATTTGGATACAGATGATAAACCAGGGTCACATTGGGTAGCTTTATATATCGATACGAATGACGTCGGTCAATATTTTGATTCATTTGGACGGGCACCTGTACGATATCATCTAGAATTTTTTAAAAGAAATTGTAAAAGATGGAACTGGAATGTTGATAGGATTCAGAATGAGTGGACTTCAGTTTGTGGCGAATATTGCTTAATGTATTTGCTATATAAGTTTCAGGGATGTTCAATGCATAGTTTTACGAGTATATTTACAGGGAACACATTGTACAACGATATTTTAGTGGACGAGATGTTTCGCTCCTATTTTATAGATAATAAGTAATAAGATTTTGTATTTTATAAATAAAAATTTTAACAAAATTGGGTAATGTGTTTTATTAATGAGTCAGATTAGTGTAGATAGGAACAAAGGAGTATATAACAATATCACCACGCTGAGGAAGAATAGATAATGACGGTATTGAATGAATAATAGATAAGTAGATAAGAACAATGGAGCGCTAATGACGGTGGAGGCTCGAAGCGGATATCAATTAGATAAGAGTTAATTGATCTGCACATCTCCGGAACCGTGCATCCTACGTAAAAATGGACGCAGATTCGTGATCAGAGCATGCCAAAACTTTTTTTTTTTTTTTTTTTTTTTTTTAGGATCGTGAGTCGACGAACGTCGTACTTGTGACTCAGTGCGCCAGAACTGGTACAACCTAACTACAAGTGCGCCAGAACTGGTACAACGTAACTACTAACTTGTATCGGACCTAAGCACCGAAACTTTTATAGCCGCATTTCAACGTATGTGTACACGCCGCGGCACCCCCAAACATGTATACTCCGACTGCGGCACTAACTTCATCGGGGCGGCAAGAGTGTTGCGCAGGGAGTTTGAAGAATTTAAGCAACTTCTATCACCAGAGTTCTTCAACGAGATCAGGAAACTAGAAGTGGAGTGCCACTTCAACGCGTCCGCGTGACCAACAGTAGGTGTCCTCTGGGAGACCGGCTGTAAAATCACTCAAATACCACCTTCGCCATGTTTTAGGAGATCAAAAACTCACTTATGAGGAGTTTTTAACGCCGCTGGCCCAAAAAGAAGCAAGCATGAATTCGCGACTCTTGTGTCCTATTACCGAGGATCCCGAGGAATTCTACAACTATCTAACACCGGGTCACTTCGTCACCGGCGAAGCAACTTTGTCACTCCCGCTCTCCGATTACAGTGACGCCAGAACACTAGACTTGCGCCGTCGCTGGCAAATCACTGAAAACATGCTACAACAATTTTGGAAAAGCTGTTCTAACGAATACCTAACTCAATTTCAAAGCCTCTGCAAGTAGAACAAGTCCAGTAAGAACATTGAAAGGAAGTATTAATTTTTTTTTTATGGGTGGGGTTACACTTATTTATATACAAAAATATAAATATTACACAACGTTAATACATAAAACAAAAATAAAGTTGAAATGAAAGGAGAAATTAGAGAGAATAAAATAATTTTCACTTAATAGTTTATCGACTTCTACAGCTATTTTATTTTTATGCTTTTCTGTATTCGGCTTCTATTTTTAGTTATTGTATGATGTGTTATTTTGTTGTTTTGTTGTCAGAAGTCTGAAAACAGGCTTGATTCAGTGGTTGGATGCGCTGATTACATTTTCACTTTTGCCATTACCGCAGAAACAAGGGAATACGTTAATAATATAGAACAGAAAATAATAATTTTCATTTAATATAGATTACTATAATACTTACTAAAAGCAATTTATGCTTTTACTGCTGGTTTCGAAATGACTTCTGTCCTGGAAAGAACCAGCAAGCAACCAAGTAGAATATGTTTATATATTAATTAACAATTATGTTTTATAATAAACTATGAAAACAATAAAAAACAGCATCAATCGATCTTGTATTAATTCATATAGAAAATTCTAGCTTGCCCGGCAGACGTTGTCCTGCCCCTTTCGACAATCCTTTGTCATGTCATTAAAAAACCTTAAATTCGCAATGAGTAAAAAAACTATCCTATCTCTCAAGTTGGGTCAAACTGCACACAGTGTGCAAGTTTGATTTAAATCGGTAGAGTAGTTTAGGAGTCCATCGCTGACAAACAATGTGACACGTAATTTATATATATTAAGATTATCACTAGAATTTTTATTCAAGACTTCTCCCTGTTTCTTTTCTATCTTTTTAAAAATATTGACAGGTATATATTACCAGTTGTATCTTGTCATTCTTCAGACAATAAGCTAGATAAAAATAGCAAATTTTTCCGATATTGCTTGCTCGCCAATAAACCTTTAATAGAAAGAGAATGCTGTAAGCTTTGAGTGTTTGGTTATTGCATTTTTATAATCCTTGAATGGTTATTGCAAGGCAAAAGAGTTTTTGAATATTAATGGAATAACACGGTGTCTAATATTAGGTTCAAGAAAAAAACTTACTTCTTTCTAAAAGGCCGGCAACGCTGCGGCTGCGGTAGTCACTAACCATCACGTGAACCGCATGCTCGTTTGCCTCTATTCTAAAAAAGCTAGGTATACCCGCCTAATATAAGACACTTGTGTTTGAAGTATATTTGCTATTTCATTTCTTCAGGCGTTTCTCATGTCTTTTCTCACGTAGTAAAGCAACGTCACTTGGTTACAGTACGATTGGCTCGGGTCGACCGGGGAAGGACCACGCTCTCTAAGAATACCAGCGTAAAACTAGGTATTAACTACTGACTGATTTGCTAATAAAGATTTTGATATGTCAAACCTAACATCCACAGATTTTTAATATAAGCTTAATATAAGCAATATTACTATTGCAAGGGTATTCAGGCACTGTGCTTAAAACCTGCCTGCCCAGCGTGGTGAGTATGGGCACATGTTTGAAGAAACATTAAAAATAGAAACGCAAAAAAGAGAGTTAGATATTTCGCATAAATATACGGTAATTTAAACTGATCAGTTTCAACTAACACGGATGTAAGTCAGAACGATTTCCCCTACTTAATGGCTTCAAACTTAAGATTTCACACTTACGGTAAGTATTTGAATGTACTTCAGTTCAACTGATCAGTTTAATTGACCGTGCGCCCGGAAAAATCCGTGGGTAGCCATCAGTTAAAAATTTCAACTTAAGATTTCACAGTGACGGTTAGTTTGTGGATGTATGTCAGTTCAACTCATTAGTTTAACTGACCGTGTGTGTCGAGCTGTAGACAGACTGTTGAAAGAAGAGTATAGTATCTAAGTATCGAACGTCTCACTTCTTACTTCTTATCATCCCATTTCTTACTTAGTATGGTTAGAATATACGACACTGGACACCCAAAAAAGAGAATAACTCATATTATCATAATAAATCTATTAGGAACCTATAAAGACTAGAATTCCAGTGTCGAAAGTATTAACACTGTTGTAACTTGAAGGTGCTTCTACATTTCTTTTTTTGTTCACAGTCACTGACACATTGTGTCGATTGAGAGTGACGTCGTGTTCATAAAATGTATTGGTTGATGACGTGATGACACCGTTTAATATAATAGAGTGCCAAGACCGAGAGTGCTTATATAAAACTGCAAGTGGCTCCCTTGCATTTTTGGTTGATTTTTTACATTTACCCTTTTAAGGATAATAAAACAATGAATCAACGGGGCTTCATATTGTATTTTAATAAATAGCATTTTGTCTAAATTTGACATGATGAAAGTGATGGAAACTAACAAATATAAAAAGAAGACGCGTGCATTTTTAAACGTTTAATCTCTAGCAAATTTTAGGAGTCACGGATTCATCTATCGGGACATTAGAAATTTTAAGGTATATTCCAAATTCGAGTTATAGAAAAAATAGTTAACGAGAAGATGCTGTATTTTCCAAGTTATTTAATTATACATACCACACATTTTGAAAATTCTTGCATTTATACTTAATTAATAAATATACATAAGCGGTTAACTTTTTTTTAACTGTGTAACAATTCACATCAGATATTTCTTCGCATTGTGTGTAGTAAAAAGTTACAGAAGCAAACTGAAACAGGTCATGGCAGCAGAATCTTCCTCAAAATAACGAAAAATCTGCGGTTGCTATCCCGCCCGCCAAACGTGGCAAGTATGGCAAACATCTTCTATATGGAAATCTATCGAAAGGCCTACATTCAGCAGTGGACTTCTGATAGGCTGTAATGATGATGATAAATAAATATTTTTTTAAATACTTTTCATAAAGCCGTATATAAAATAGTTGTAGGTTCCTTGTTTCCTTACATTTTTATTGAGAAAAATCTTCTAAATATGTCTCAAGAGTTTCGAATGAAACAAGCACAAATATATCTTGAACATGGCTCACGAATACAGCAAAATTACGACTTATAACTCTACTGTTGACTATAAGTTCCAAAAATAATCGTTAATGTGTAATCGTAAATGTATTCATCCATTTTATTTGGTATTCAAAAAACTGAAACCAATTGTTCAAGTAGGTACATAAAAAAGAAACATATAATATAAAAACGGAAATTTAAAGTTCTCGTAAGAAATAAACTGATAATTCAATAGGTTCTTTGGCAGTGATAAGTGGTTTCTGTAGTCAATAGTCATTTACAACCAGTTTCCTCCCCTTCGTTATCGACTTACAATGTAATCGAACCAGCTTCATCTTTCGTCATACGTACGTAATAGGAGTGGATAATATACCAAAATCTGCTTTACATCCGTTTTCAATGTGAACTCAAGGTAAGGTTCTTCAAGGTAAGGAATGAACATGCTTTTGGTGGGCTGAGTCAGTGCGCTCGACCATCTTCGGCTGCATCGCCTCATACCATTAGGTTTGATAGTAGTCAAGCAAAAAAAAAACATATCTAATAGTAATAAAACATTTGTAGATTATAGACTGATTTTAATAAATATAACGGCTTGCCCTCAAGTATCGTGCATGCTATGTATCGTTTAACATAATTATACTTTAATAAAAATATTGAGTTTCCTACCTTCTTTTCTCGACCCTAGTAAACTGTAAGCAATAAGAGCGGAAAATGGTAAGAGGCTTTGTAGTGAGTACGCCATTAAGAATTGCAGCGAAATGTGATTCGTTATTTCAAATTGTCAAGAAGCTTAGAGCACTGCTTGTTATCCCAAAAAGGAATATTTAATTTAACAATTTACGTAACAAAGCTTTTATATTCTAAGAAGTACGAAATGTAACCGCTTTATAAAAAGTTTAAACAGACTTTAAACTTCCCACAACTGGGCAAGGGGACCCTGTCATTTTTACCTCTCGTACCATGTATCTGAGACAGTTATGGAGCAATTAGTCCGCCAAACTGCACCAGTACTTGATAGCGGACTTCACATGTTATTGGTGGGAGCGGCATAGTGAACGGGAATCGAACCCGGGTTGCTCGAATACTGAGAATTTTACAGCGAGTGCTAAGCCCCTTAGCTATGAGCACTACAAAAAATTACCCAGTAGAAATTAACCGCAGCCGTAGGCCAGATACACTGCTGGTGTCAAGAATGCTGGTGCTTTCGAGTGCTCGTTTTTCCTAGCACCATTGCCTCCGCGTATCCGTCATGGGGGTTTTGTTGCGCAGGTAAAGGTGAAGACCGAGGTGGTAGAGCGCCATGTGTTCTTGTACGACTTACCTAAGAAGGAAAAGGAGAGGAGTTTCCTCTCCCGATGAGGGACAGCAATGAGTTGGCCGACGCAAGAGGTGCCGCGAATGTGTACGAAGGATTACTCGTCTTTTCTCTCTTATTTTAAGCGTTTTCGAAACCTATCAATCTATCAATAATCTGAACATTCGATCATCTGGACTTATTTTGATCATATGTATCAGAATACCATTAATACAAACTTTGTTTTTCATATTTGGAAAGTGAAATTAAAACTTTCTTTATATAATGAAAGAGTAAAATATCTTTTATGTAAGCAAAATACTAATACATAATATTTATTAAAAAAACTTTGAATTTTAATAAACTTAATTATGAACTTAGTTGATGAGGATGACAACGTTATTGTAATTTATAATTTAATACGTTTAAAAGTTATACATCTTAAATAAAAGTATTTAAAACACTTGTAAATAAAGATAGATAGCGAAGATGTCGTAGGAAGTATTTATTAAAATAAAATCTGTCGTATGTTGTACATACCCGTACTTGTTGCGCCAGCCTTATATATATAACTTGAAATTTCTGACATTTTACTTATTAGAATGGCATATTTTATCATTAATAAATTTAATACAAAAAAGTTTCAGAGCTATGCTGGAATTTTCATATAAAATATAATTTCTTTTACGCTGGCACGATAACAAGAACACAGGCCCGTGGGGTATCCGCTTTAGTTGTGAATTTGCCTGCAAAGTAAATTAAACATGATAATTATTAAACCTTACGTGTATTTTTTTAAGTACATTTAACAAGCTTATTTAATTTAGATTTTTATCTCTTGTCAATAACGTTAAAATATATGCCTTATCAATAACGTTAAACAGTTACTTAATTCAAATTATTATAACGCGTTTTGTTTGCTGTTACACATAATATTTTAACCTTATATCAAATTACGTGGTAGAGCCATGCTGCAGCTATACGAGTATAATGGTTGTAGCATGAATAGGTCGGTTCGATTGCGGTACGACCACGCCTTCACAGAATGTCAGCGTAAAATAGCAGCTTATCTTATGCTGGTGAGTTTCATATGGTGAGTGTAGAGAATCGGAAAATCCCTTTTATTGGAATCAAAGCATTTGATAGACCTCAGGGGTGTTAACATAATGACGTAAGATATTCCATTACCCTTTTGTGAGTAAAAAAAAGGATGAATAATCGTCGTGTACAGTGATCAGCCCAGGGATCAGCCCATGGAGCGAATAACCCTCCACCTTGTAGTGGGTAGACAGGTATGTTTAGAGCTTTGTACGTGGTAGAGCCAGGCTGCAGCCATATTATAGTTGTAGCATGAATGGGTCAGCTCCATCGGGGAACACTCTCACAGAATACCAGCGTAAAATAGCAGCTTAATGCTGCTGTATTTCGTGAAGTGAATACAGAGAACTGAAGACCCGTTTTACCGCAATCGAGGCAGTCCATCTTAGTCCTCAAGGGTGACAACGCATCTGCATTTTGATTCTTAATCGAGGTTAACTGTAGATGTCTATGGGCCACAGTAGCCAGTAACCGACAGGTGGACTGTGTGCTTGCTCGTCACGCTTATCCTATAAAAAAACACCACATCATCCCGTGAGTATCCTAAGAAGCGATAGAAGAAAACTGAAATGGGACATGGCCAACAGCATTTTCCTGTTATCAACTCAAAATTACGAGTATAAAAACTACAGCCAGTCAGCCTGCTAAGAATGTAATCTACGGCAAAATATATGCTATAAGGAAATCTATGGAGGAGGCCCACGTTCAACAGTTAACGTTTTTTAGGCTGTATCAGATAACTAGCTTTCATGCCGATCCTGGTTAACTTTACGGGTTCTAAGTTTGAACCCTAGCCGAAATCGAAAAAGTCTTATTCTTTTCTAACTTATGTCCTGCTGACTTCGTGCCACTGCATTACGGAACTTATCTTACCCCTAACTGAATTACTTATGTTAAGTGAAGAGAAATGAGTAACTATGTCATCAAGAACATTTGTGGCACTATATTTCTTGCGCAGTTAATACTTCCAAAATTTTTTAAATGACGTAGTGCTCCAAATCTATTAGGTAAACACTATACATAAAGAAATACAATATATATATATATATATATATATATATATATATATATATATATATATTCTTCATTGTACACCTAGTAAAGAATAACATTAACAAAATTAAAGAAATATTGAGGTTACAACTGGTGGTCTCATTGCTACACTGCAATTGCTTTGAGACAACCGAAAAAAAAAACTATAGTGAAGAAATAATAACATGTAGGATGTAGGGTGTACTTAATAAAACGTTGACAGCTCATGAACTAAAACCAACAGACTTTTATCGATATATCAGTAAGCATAAATAAAAAGAGAGAGGGAGAAAAAATAAAGTCACATAATGTACCATAACCAATTTCATGAATGAAGAATGTATTTTTTTAATATTATCAATGCTATTAACACTGCTAATATTATATCGTGTAACCACTCGTGTAAACACTCACACGTGCAACCAATCACGACTTCTTTGTCATCTTGATGTTGAGTAAGCATTGCTCCTATGTCATAATTTGATGCATCACAATGTACAGAGAAGGGTAGTTTGAAGTTAGGGCAAGTTTTGTTTTTCAGGAGACAGTCTGTAACATCTTTGTTTGATTGGAAGAGAATCACCAGTATCAATCTTGTGGGTGATTAAGTGTGTGCTTCCCAGGATACCTTTTTCTTCAAAAGAAATTGTCTTGAAGCGTTGGATGATGTCGTTAGCGATGTTCTTTTGGTTAGGAGTTAAATGCTCATAAGGTAAAACTTTAATATATTTAGTTTCGATAGCAGAGCATTTAGATTCTGTAAAGTTAAGAGAAGATAAAACACTAGGTAACAGATTAAATTTTCTCCAAAAGTCAATACCTAGTATTAGCGAAGGAAATATTTCAGGATAAACATAAGCTTTAATCAAATGAGTTTGATTATTGAAATGAACAGGTAAGTCAAAATAACCCAAGGAATTAACTTTTTGATTGTTAGCAGTAGAGACAGTAATAAGATCTGACTTGAAAAGTTTACAGCCCAGTTTAAGAATTTCCAAATGAGAATTATTACCCAGAATAGTTACTGAGCTGCCAGAATCTAGTAAACCAGATAAAGTTAAGTCATAAATTTGACATTAACGAATGGACGATTAAGATCTTGTTCTTTGGAGTAGAGTGTAGAAGAGATTTTGTAACAATAAAGAAGTTTTGAATTGTTTTAATCCAACTAGTCCAATCGTCATTATCAAAGTTTAAGTTACTTTTCAAGTCAGCAGTTAGTTTTTTGAACTAGTATGTGGTTTGGGAGAACAAGTAGGGCAATCTGCAGTTTTAAAACCTTTAAGACCACATTTGAAACAAATCACGAATCGTGGTTGAGTACAAGTGTTCAAAGTATGACCTTGTTTACGACAGCGAACACAAAAAGAGCTTTCTTGAGGAGTTTTAGTTTGAGAGAGACTATTAACTTGTCTAGAAGGGTATTTGTAGGATGAAGTGAATTTATTCATGAAGGGAGGAGAAGGTTGTGAGTAATTAGAAGAATTTGGAGAGCCAACTGAACTTGATGTGGAATGCTTGTAGGTGAATTCCGAAATAAGAGGACTTTGTTGTACATTTGGTTCTTTAAATTGTTTGTCTCTGTCAAGGAACTTTTCATAGTTTTGGCAAGTAGCCAGAAGAGAGTCGATAGAGTCAATGTCTTTTAGAGCTACGAAGACTGAATAACATGGGCGAATATTCCTCAAAATAATCTCCAATTGTTCTGTTTCAGAAAGTTTCTTCGAAAGACGAGAGAACATTCCAGACATGATGGAAATATAGATGACGATAGGTTTATCACGGCCTTGAGTTCGATTCCTAATCGCTTATAGAAGTTTATAATCATAATCAAAACCACCAAAATCTTTGATTAATAAAGAGGAAAGTTCGTTCCAAGTTAAGTTTGGATTCTGATTATATTTAAATCTGAACCAATGAAGAGCATTGTCGGTGAAAATTTCAAACGCTTGAGAGATCAACAAGTCTTTGGATAAGCCACGAGCTAAGCAGTATTCTTCAAGTTTTTCAAGAAAGGATCTTGGACAGCTCTTACCATTGAAGGTGTGTCTTTTCAGATCTTTGAAGACGTTAGTTGGAGAAAAAGATTGAGGTGGTGGTGAAGTATACGGGGTGTGGATCTTAACAGAAGTTTGAGAAACAAGAGGAGGTTCCATTACAGTCGGGTCAACAGGAAGGTCAAGTGATGGAGATTCATTTTCAGTTGGAAGTGGAGTCAAGGATTCGAATTGTTTAGTAATAGCGTCAAATTTCATCTTCAAAGTATCGAAAATAGCTTTAAAGTCTGGATATAAGTCAGTATCTATTCGCTCCAATCTGTAAAAAACATGATTAATAAAAGTTTCTATTAGTCGTAAGTATTTGGTTTCACCTTGTAAAAATTTTTCAATTTTACAGTCCAGGTAGGTCAAAGTAGAACCAATTTGAGACAAGCCATCCTCGATCAGAATTGGAGAAGTCAGAATATCTTCAGGGTGAGAATTCTCAACTAAACGCAAAATCTGTTTTTTTAGAAGCAAAACAGTATTAGCTGGTTCCTCACATCTAATCTTCACTTTGTATTCGAGTTCAGCCTTGTTAAGGAATTCGTACTTAATAACCCTTTTCATTGTTATAATTAAGTGCAAAGTTTAAGAAATAAAAATTTAATTAAAAATTGTACCTCTTTAAGTTATCTAGAATAAAGATATTAAAGTGGTTAATGTAAATGAAGTGTTATATGCAGGTCTAAATATAATCCAGATAAGTTGAAAAACTAGATGAAGTTTTGTTTTAGAATTTGGAAGATATGATAAGGATGAGTAAATAAAGAGTTAAGAACGAAAGAGAAAGCAATTAAATCAAAAGGAAATGGATAAGGCGTAGTTAAGGTGAAGAAAAAAAATTAAGAGAGAAAAACTTTTACGTTGGGCGCCAAAATGTCGTAAAGCGACAGTTAAAAACTAAAGAACCTAACCTAACAACGAAACAACCAAAAATAAAATAATTTATTTAAAATTTGTAAAGATATTTACAGTTTCTTTTATAAAAAAAAGGTATGAAGGTGATGATGGGCTGTAATGATGACAGTGAATTACAATTTTTTTTTAAAAAGTTAATAACAAAGGTAAATGAGTACTGCAACTATGTATGCACAGGCTATGCCTATGGTGGGTGCACAGCGCCTGATCTAGGTACACGCAGCGCTTGAAGTAGGCACACACAGCGCCCGGAGTAGACACGCAGCGTCTGGAGTAGGTCCACGCAGCGTCTGGAGTAGGTACACACAGCGTATTGAGCAGGTACACGCAGCGCTTATAGTAGGCACACACAGCGCCCGGAGTAAGCACACACAACGCCCGGAGTAGACACGTAGCGTCTGAAGTAGGAACACGCAGCGTCTGGAGTAGGCACACGCAGCGCTTGAAGTAAGCACGCACAGCAGCCAAAGATAGCGCGGCGTCTAGAGTAGGCACACGTAACGCTTGATGCAAGCACGCACAGCGGCCAAAGATAGCGCGGGCACTAGTAGGTGGAGGCGTAGGCGTGGCTAGGCGACTACTTCAGGAGAAGGCAGAGGCTTGCAAGATCTCGAGGCAGTGCGGATAAGGCCTTTAGGAGGTGCTTCTCGCATGTAAGCTGAAGTGAGACTTCCCTTTATTGGCCGATTGTTTGTCTTTTATACTTTTTGACGGATCTGGGATAATAACAGGAAATTATTTAAATCAAATTTCAAATTATTTAAATTAAAAGCAAATTTTTGTAAATGGCCAAGAGGAAAAGAGTATTTTTGTGGAAATATTGAAGTAAAAACATCAGGCCGGTAATGAATTTGAATAAAAATTGCCATGACAACCAGATAAACAACGATGTCAAAACATGTCAAATTTTGGTTTTAGGCTCGCAATAGAGAAACGGCAAGATTTAAGTAAAAAATGAGATATTATTGATATAGGAAAAAAAGTAGCGCAACAGCGCGCACGAAGCCCGAAATTGCAGAGTTACGGAGAACTAAATAAAAGATCGAAAAAGGTAGACTCCATTGACACCGATTTAAAAAGTGCTGATAACGTGAAAATACGAAGTGAAAATGATTTGTTATTGTGTTTAAAAACGTTACAGGATCCTATGGAAATAAAGGTGATGCAAAATATACAGTTTTGAGGTGAATGCAGAAAATCAAAAACAGAATGAAAAAATGAATGTAAAATGATATGTAAGTAGCATAACACTACAACCTTGGATGCTGAGTTTCTTTTGCACCCGAAGCAAATATGGGCAACCCTCCGGAAAGCGGGGGAGAGAGGTGGGGAATGCTCATAGCATACCACGCAGCCAGCTGCGTGGTTATGTGGAGACTTTTACCTACTAAACACCGCCTTTATGCATTGGCTTACCGATCTGACGAGAGATCTCTAAGCCGTATACGAACGCGACCCTCCTTGGCAGAAAGGAGGGCGCAAGCGGCGAAAAGCCGCTTAGAAGTGTGCCTAACTAAGGCAGATTAAATATATAATAATTTTGAAAAACCTCTCAGAGAGTGATTTAAGGAACTGCTGGATTGTTGAGAGCTTTAAATCTCGGCGTAGGTCGGCATTACGGACATAATAGGGTGAGTTAGTGGCCTTACGACAGAATAGATTTTGAACTATTTAAAGTTCATTTATAACTTTGGGTTTAGCATGTGCGAAAATGGGGGCCACGTAGATCATAACAAGTCGTATACAGACCTTATTAAGGGTTCGCCTGTTGCTAACCGGAACAGGTTAGTCGGTTGAGTGGAGAGGCAATAGTGCTAAAGTTTAGAATGAATCTTCTGAACCAGCTGCAGGTGCCTATGAATCTTCGTACTTCTTTTCTGCAAGTAGGTACAGGATGTTCTAAAATAGCTTTTATTTTGTCTGGATTAGCACGTAGACCATACTCGTCCACTAGAAAACCAAGGTATTTCAGTTCTTTCTTGAAGAATTGACTCTTATCAAAGTTAATAGTCAGATTAGCATATGAAAGTTTTTCATGAACTTTCATGAGAAGCGATATGTGTTCATCAAAAGTTTCGCTAATTATAACGATGTCATCCAGATAGCAAAATACCTTGTTGGCAAATTCAGGAGTAAAAAGCATATCCATTAATCTTTGTAGAGTTGCAGGTGAGTTAGTGAGACCAAAAGGCATTACCTTGAATCTAAACTTACCTCTTCCAGATACATAAAATGCAGTTTTATCTTTATCAGCAGGATTCAAGGGAATCTCCCAAAATGCTTTCGCAATGTCGATGCTTGATAAGTATTTGGCATTCTTCAGGTTGTCCAAAATTTCGCTTATTAGTGGCAGACTATAAGCATCACGACGTGTAACTGAGTTAAACTTCCTGCTGTCTACGTAGAAACGCCATTCACCATTCTTCTTCGGAGTGATGAGAAATGGAGATAACCAAGGACTTTCGCATTGTTCAATGACGTTCCATCCCAGCATCCTATCAACTTCATTAATTAACGCCTTTTGTTTTTCAGGAGACAGTCTGTAACATCTTTGTTTGATTGGAAGAGAATCACCAGTATCAATCTTGTGGGTGATTAAGTGTGTGCTTCCCAGGATACCTTTTTCTTCAAAAGAAATTGTCTTGAAGCGTTGGATGATGTCGTTAGCGATGTTCTTTTGGTTAGGAGTTAAATGCTCATAAGATAAAACTTTAATATATTTAGTTTCGATAGCAGAGCATTTAGATTCTGTAAAGTTAAGAGAAGATAAAACACTAGGTAACAGATTAAATTTTCTCCAAAAGTCAATACCTAGTATTAGCGAAGGAAATATTTCAGGATAAACATAAGCTTTAATCAAATGAGTTTGATTATTGAAATGAACAGGTAAGTCAAAATAACCCAAGGAATTAACTTTTTGATTATTAGCAGTAGAGACAGTAATAAGATCTGACTTGAAAAGTTTACAGCCCAGTTTAAGAATTTCCAAATGAGAATTATTACCCAGAATAGTTACTGAGCTGCCAGAATCTAGTAAACCAGATAAAGTTAAGTCATAAATTTGACATTAACGAATGGACGATTAAGATCTTGTTCTTTGGAGTAGAGTGTAGAAGAGATTTTGTAACAAGAAAAGAAGTTTTGAATTGTTTTAATCCAACTAGTCCAATCGTCATTATCAAAGTTTAAGTTACTTTTCAAGTCAGCAGTTAGTTTTTTGAACTAGTATGTGGTTTGGGAGAACAAGTAGGGCAATCTGCAGTTTTAAAACCTTTAAGACCACATTTGAAATAAATCACGAATCGTGGTTGAGTACAAGTGTTCAAAGTATGACCTTGTTTACGACAGCGAACACAAAAAGAGCTTTCTTGAGGAGTTTTAGTTTGAGAGAGACTATTAACTTGTCTAGAAGGGTATTTGTAGGATGAAGTGAATTTATTCATGAAGGGAGGAGAAGGTTGTGAGTAATTAGAAGAATTTGGAGAGCCAACTGAACTTGAAGTGGAATGCTTGTAGGTGAATTCCGAAATAAGAGGACTTTGTTGTACATTTGGTTCTTTAAATTGTTTGTCTCTGTCAAGGAACTTTTCATAGTTTTGGCAAGTAGCCAGAAGAGAGTCGATAGAGTCAATGTCTTTTAGAGCTACGAAGACTGAATAACATGGGCGAATATTCCTCAAAATAATCTCCAATTGTTCTGTTTCAGAAAGTTTCTTCGAAAGACGAGAGAACATTCCAGACATGATGGAAATATAGATGACGATAGGTTTATCACGGCCTTGAGTTCGATTCCTAATCGCTTATAGAAGTTTATAATCATAATCAAAACCACCAAAGTCTTTGATTAATAAAGAGGAAAGTTCGTTCCAAGTTAAGTTTGGATTCTGATTATATTTAAATCTGAACCAATGAAGAGCATTGTCGGTGAAAATTTCAAACGCTTGAGAGATCAACAAGTCTTTGGATAAGCCACGAGCTAAGCAGTATTCTTCAAGTTTTTCAAGAAAGGATCTTGGACAGCTCTTACCATTGAAGGTGTGTCTTTTCAGATCTTTGAAGACGTTAGTTGGAGAAAAAGATTGAGGTGGTGGTGAAGTATACGGGGTGTGGATCTTAACAGAAGTTTGAGAAACAAGAGGAGGTTCCATTACAGTCGGGTCAACAGGAAGGTCAAGTGATGGAGATTCATTTTCAGTTGGAAGTGGAGTCAAGGATTCGAATTGTTTAGTAATAGCGTCAAATTTCATCTTCAAAGTATCGAAAATAGCTTTAAAGTCTGGATATAAGTCAGTATCTATTCGCTCCAATCTGTAAAAAACATGATTAATAAAAGTTTCTATTAGTCGTTAGTTTGGTTTCACGTTGTAAAAATTTTTCAATTTTACAGTCCAGGTAGGTCAAAGTAGAACCAATTTGAGACAAGCCATCCTCGATCAGAATTGGAGAAGTCAGAATATCTTCAGGGTGAGAATTCTCAACTAAACGCAAAATCTGTTTTTTTAGAAGCAAAACAGTATTAGCTGGTTCCTCACATCTAATCTTCACTTTGTATTCGAGTTCAGCCTTGTTAAGGAATTCGTACTTAATAACCCTTTTCATTGTTATAATTAAGTGCAAAGTTTAAGAAATAAAAATTTAATTAAAAATTGTACCTCTTTAAGTTATCTAGAATAAAGATATTAAAGTGGTTAATGTAAATGAAGTGTTATATGCAGGTCTAAATATAATCCAGATAAGTTGAAAAACTAGATGAAGTTTTGTTTTAGAATTTGGAAGATATGATAAGGATGAGTAAATAAAGAGTTAAGAACGAAAGAGAAAGCAATTAAATCAAAAGGAAATGGATAAGGCGTAGTTAAGGTGAAGAAAAAAAATTAAGAGAGAAAAACTTTTACGTTGGGCGCCAAAATGTCGTAAAGCGACAGTTAAAAACTAAAGAACCTAACCTAACAACGAAACAACCAAAAATAAAATAATTTATTTAAAATTTGTAAAGATATTTACAGTTTCTTTTATAAAAAAAAGGTATGAAGGTGATGATGGGCTGTAATGATGACAGTGAATTACAATTTTTTTTTAAAAAGTTAATAACAAAGGTAAATGAGTACTGCAACTATGTATGCACAGGCTATGCCTATGGTGGGTGCACAGCGCCTGATCTAGGTACACGCAGCGCTTGAAGTAGGCACACACAGCGCCCGGAGTAGACACGCAGCGTCTGGAGTAGGTCCACGCAGCGTCTGGAGTAGGTACACACAGCGTATTGAGCAGGTACACGCAGCGCTTATAGTAGGCACACACAGCGCCCGGAGTAAGCACACACAACGCCCGGAGTAGACACGTAGCGTCTGGAGTAGGAACACGCAGCGTCTGGAGTAGGCACACGCAGCGCTTGAAGTAAGCACGCACAGCAGCCAAAGATAGCGCGGCGTCTAGAGTAGGCACACGTAACGCTTGAGGCAAGCACGCACAGCGGCCAAAGATAGCGCGGGCACTAGTAGGTGGAGGCGTAGGCGTGGCTAGGCGACGACTTCAGGAGAAGGCAGAGGCTTGCAAGATCTCGAGGCAGTGCGGATAAGGCCTTTAGGAGGTGCTTCTCGTATGTAAGCTGAAGTGAGACTTCCCTTTATTGGCCGATTGTTTGGCTTTTATACTTTTTGACGGATCTGGGATAATAACAGGAAATTATTTAAATTAAATTTCAAATTATTTAAATTAAAAGCAAATTTTTGTAAATGGCCAAGAGGAAAAGAGTATTTTTGTGGAAATATTGAAGTAAAAACATCAGGCCGGTAATGAATTTGAATAAAAATTGCCATGACAACCAGATAAACAACGATGTCAAAACATGTCAAATTTTGGTTTTAGGCTCGCAATAGAGAAACGGCAAGATTTAAGTAAAAAATGAGATATTATTGATATAGGAAAAAAGTAGCGCAACAGCGCGCACGAAGCCCGAAATTGCAGAGTTACGGAGAACTAAATAAAAGATCGAAAAAGGTAGACTCCATTGACACCGATTTAAAAAGTGCTGATAACGTGAAAATACGAAGTGAAAATGATTTGTTATTGTGTTTAAAAACGTTACAGGATCCTATGGAAATAAAGGTGATGCAAAATATACAGTTTTGAGGTGAATGCAGAAAATCAAAAACAGAATGAAAAAATGAATGTAAAATGATATGTAAGTAGCATAACACTACAACCTTGGATGCTGAGTTTCTTTTGCACCCGAAGCAAATATGGGCAACCCTCCGGAAAGCGGGGGAGAGAGGTGGGGAATGCTCATAGCATACCACGCAGCCAGCTGCGTGGTTATGTGGAGACTTTTACCTACTAAACACCGCCTTTATGCATTGGCTTACCGATCTGACGAGAGATCTCTAAGCCGTATACGAACGCGACCCTCCTTGGCAGAAAGGAGGGCGCAAGCGGCGAAAAGCCGCTTAGAAGTGTGCCTAACTAAGGCAGATTAAATATATAATAATTTTGAAAAACCTCTCAGAGAGTGATTTAAGGAACTGCTGGATTGTTGAGAGCTTTAAATCTCGGTGTAGGTCGGCATTACGGACATAATAGGGCGAGTTAGTGGCCTTACGACAGAATAGATTTTGAACTATTTAAAGTTCATTTATAACTTTGGGTTTAGCATGTGCGAAAATGGGGGCCACGTAGATCATAACAGGTCGTATACAGACCTTATTAAGGGTTCGCCTGTTGCTGAGGGACATTTTACTGTGTCTGCCCAACATGCTGTTGAACCTACCCATGTAAAATCGCGCAGTGTGAGTTACCTTCTTGATATGGGGCTCGAAAGTAGCCTTGCATCAAGGGTGACGCCTACATATTTGGCTTTTGTTTGCCATGGGACAAGGGTTCCTAACATCCTGATTGGCGGAGTGGTTGTGAGACGGCGCCGTTTATTTTCAAAGCAAACGGCGGAGCTCTTCTCCGGGTTTACGTCGATACGCCATTTTTGAAACCAAGCTCCTAAGTCGTTAACTGACTTTTGGATCTTGTTCCGAATCTGTGGCAGTGAGTTGCCTTTAGAGTAAAGGGCTGTGTGGGGCACGAGTGTTTGGCTCGAAACCCGAATTGTTAAGGGATGACAAGAGGGTCACCGTCTGTGGGAAACAAATGGCGCCTCATGCGCACGAGAATAACTCGTTCGAAAAGTTTGCCCATGGCCCAAGGCTGATGGGACGGTGATTGGAGGGGGGGACGCTGATCACCGTCGAGTATTTTATACCTTACGTAAAGACAGGCATTATATTGCCATTTCATCGGAAGCCATAACATCATTCTAGCATTTTACCTAATCATCTTTTCGCTACCCACAGACCGAACCCACACGGCATAATAGTCGATTAACCCCCAGAATATGACATATATACGATTATTATTATTATAGACGCCCCAACTGCTGAGTCTGTGCTTAGTATAAAGGCTGCAACCTCGCTTTTATTTTGCTCCTATTAAATTTTGTTACCCTTTGGACTGTACAGTAATGATTTATATTTTTATAAATACATTTTATAAGTAGTTATCACGTTGGTAGCAATGTAAAGCGCAACTTAAGATGGCTGTATTGAAATCGACAACTGTATTGAAACAATAGACACTTAGGCTACGAAGTTAAAGATTTAACAATATAGTCATATTAATCTCCGATCGCAGCTACAAGCGGAAGCAAGTATTCCACAGAAATTATAATATGGACCATATCAATATTGTCGTTTTTCAAATTAAAATATGCATGAAAACAACGTTCCTCCGAAAATTTTCCTTTACCTTATTCCTTTACCTTATTATTATTTTTTTGTATTTTATTCTCAGTAACGGTTTAGCAGTGGAAAAGTACGAAATAATAAAAAAATATGAATTATGTATACGTTTTTAATTAAAAATTGTATCCCGTAGAACTTACTTCCTTTCGAATTTCAATTACGTACATGAAACCCTCTCAGAAAAATACTTCTGTAACAGACAGATATCGAAGAGATTCTAAAAAGATCGTTTCATTTAAAAAGATCACAATTTATGCTCAAAGGTTGTAAAGATAAATGGCATAAATTTACAATTTCGAAAAACTTTTTAAAAGTAAACAATTACATGGTGGATTAGGTGGTGGAGCGTGTTAAATCAAGATACGTCGGCTATCTTTCGAAAATATGAGGGTGACAATGAAAGTTCTTAAAAAATCAAAAACTGATCAAACTAGCAAGTTATTAGTTTTATTATATCTTTTCAAAATAGTGTCCATTTACATCAATACATCGCTGAATCCGATGGAACCACTGAGAAAAGCATTTTGCCCTTAGGGGTCTCTTCCACGACATTTTTAATCCATACAATTTTTAGTCCATAAAAAAACCACATTTTAGTCCATAAAACGTTTTTCTCGAAGTATTTGTTTTATTTTTGGAAATCAATAAAAATCGCAAGGTACGAGGTCGGGACTATAGGGCGGGGACCCAGTAATTCCACTTCTGACGTCGCCAAGTAGTCGATTGTTTGCTTTGCGGTGTGCGACGAGGCGTTGTCGTGGTGAAGGAGAATCTTACTGTGAGGTCCTTTCTTCCGAACTTTTTCCAAGATAAGTGGCAAACAATTGTTAGTGTTTCAATCTGCAGTAACTGTTTTTGTATTTGGATAAATCCAGCTTTTGTCAACCGTAAGTATGTCGAACACAGCATTTGAGTCACCTCCTTTAAATCTTTGAACCATTTCACGACACCAATCAATACGACGGAGTTTTTGGGATGTCAAATTATGAGGTATCCACCGGGCACAAAGCTTCCTGACCGCTAAATGTTCATGGAGGATTTTGTGTACTTGAGTCATACCGATGCCTAAGCGTGTACAAATCTATTAATAAGTCACTCTTTTATCGGTCTCTATCATACGCCGCACAACACTGATGTTATCTTCAGTCGTTGCCGTAGAAGGCCGTCCCTCACGCAGATCATTGGTGAGGTTAGTGCGACCACGTTTAAATTCATAAAACCAGTTACAGTTATAGACAGCGACACGAGATGGGGCTTTATCGTGAAGGGCCAATTGAAGTCTATCGTAACTTTCTTGTTGACTTAAATGACATCGAAAGTCATAAAATCATTTTACGAAAATATTCTTGCGTTAAATTCATGCTGGCGTGACACAATTTTCAATTTGCACCAAAACGTAAACAAATGTCAAATTAATAAAACACGCACACAATAATATTGGCACAGTTCCATTTTTAAAATTCGAACTTATTTTTATATCGTATCGTTTTTTAAGTGGCCAGTTCTAAAAACTTTCAGCGTCGCTCTCGTAGTGAATTTGTACAGTAGGCCTTTTCATATCTGGATATTTGATTATTGGTGTCTTATTAGCGTGCTATTATTATAAGTTGCTACAATTTTTAGTTGACAAATTTAATACCATATTCAATACGGATCATATCGTATATGGAGGCATCGATGCTTACTATAGATATCGCGTTACATATAAACAAACAAGAATATACAGTCGAATTGTAAACTTCTTTAGTTTCTCTAATATTTAAAGTTTATATTAAATAAAAAAAATATTCCATTCTATTCGTTTTTTAAATATATATTTACATCAATGAAACTACACTATCCTAATGGAGCTATTATTTTAAGTGAGATTGAACGGCTGCTATTGTATATTATTTGGTCTGAATAAACATGCGGGCCACTCCTACCTGTATTACCAAATGCGGTTTCATGTAGGAAATATAACGATCTCATTACTATACTCAGTTATACGAAATAATCATTTTCTGCCAGCTTAATAAGACAGTTCGTTTTTTTGGGTTTCATAGAAAATGTTAAAGTGAAAATCTTTTTTTATACCTACTTCTTTACCTGTAGTAGGTAGTAATGTAAAGTAAATTGCCAACTGTCATGATCAATAACCTATTTCTTCGTTTATCAAATGCTAGCTATACTAACATATTTTGTAATAAAATCACGTTAAACGTTATTTAATTAAGGTATAGGTTGTTTCTGGTAATCATTAACCTAACGACGCACGAAATTAACGATTTTCAACAAAAATGATACATTTTATTTAAAAAATATTTGAGTAATAAAAAAGTCTTTCTTTGTTTTTGTTTTTTTAATAGAAATTGTTGTTAAAGTTAAAGTTACAGCCTATAGGTATATACGTCCCATTGCTGGGCACAGAACTCCTCTAATTTCTGAGAGGGTTGCCGTAATGCGTGCTGGTGAAATTCACGTCTGCGAAATATTTTTTTCTTATTTCTGAGATATACGCCGAGCACGTGGTAAATTAGCACTTTAAATTGCAATAGATAATTTCACTGATGCCGACGACGATCGAACCCGTGTTGCTCGTGTACTGTGAAATATACGGCGATCGCTTAGCCACTGCGCTACCACGGCTTTTAATAAAAACAGTGAGAATGCGTTTCGCAGGCGTAGTACAAAGCTGACCTTAACCTTGCAACTACACGTGAGAAAACGGCATAGAATAATATGTTAAAAATACATTCACCTACTGGAAGTTGTTTAAATGCAAGGCTCATTGGTATAAGGCCAACTTTAAAGAGTCGTTATATGTACACCTCTCGAGTCACCAAATAGTTAAAAGGTTGTTTTTTTTTTGTTTGATGGGAAGGTACAAATTTTTATAGCATGTGCCAAACGAGCACACAGTTCACGTGTTGGTAAGTGGTTGCTGTAGCCCATGGACATCTACATTTATCCTCGATTACGAATCAAAATGCAGATGCGTTGTCACCCGTGAGGACTAAGACGGAATGCCTCGTTTCCAGTAAAAAGGGTCACCGGTTCTCTACGCTCACCATACGAAACACAGCAGCATTAAGCTACTATTTTACGCTGGTATTTTGTGAGAGCGTGGTCCTCACCCGGTCGAGCCGACCCATTCGTGCTACAACTATACTAAATAATAAATTACATACAAAATAATGTCTATCACCAACAACGTTATCTCAGGGCAAAATGCTTTAAAATCAGAACAGTCTTAAGCCAGATAAAGAAAGTTGCGATTATACAACTTGAAACTTAACATTGATAAAGTTTTTGAAAGTTTTCATAGTCTTTTACTTGATTTAGGGTTGGTTTTTCAATCATCTGATAAAAATTATACATCAAACTAATTATAACCTGACTATATTCTCTATCTATATAAAACTCAAAAAATGTTTCTATCTATGTCCGTTATAGACTTTGAAACCATTCAACGATTTTGTTGGAATTTTTTGTGTGTGTTTGAATGGGGCCCGGTAGGTGGCAGTGTTGTCGAGATCAAGCAATCGCCCGTGCGAAGCCGGGGCGGATATACATGAAACAATTGAACTATTTCACTAATGCAATTGTAAATTTTTATTTGTTTACATAAACATTTCTTATGTTTACGCGAACACTATACATTTAAACAAAACTAGTTTTTACGATTTTATCGCGTATATTAATTTATTTTATATTGACTACATTTCGAGCACTTTACAGCACCCATTTCCTGTGTATATACCTGTTATACTCTTTAGCCCCCAAGGTCACGTGGGGAGACTAAGGGCCGGTTTACATTTTGAGAAGTGACAAGTGCGAGTGGCAAATGCAACTGACAAATAACAAGTGCTTAGTACTTTATTCACACAAGCTTATCACTTTTCACTGCCTGTTCACACGCACTAAACACTTGTTATTTTTCAGTTGCACTTGCCACTCGCACTTGTCACTTTTCCAAATGTAAACCGGACCTAAGGTGTTCGACGTCACAATCATTAACTATCACGGCTGCTTTTAGAATTTTTGGTCCGATCTACGCGGTTTGAACTTATAGTATCATGAAGTCTTGCAGTTGTATGTTTGGATTGGGATTTAATTTTATTAATTATAAGATCTCAAGCAGATGGTAGTACTGAGCCATGTTCTCTATCGAAATTAGGATGTTTTTATCATTTCACTAGCCTCGCGAGTCTTTGTATAGTAAATTAGGCGATAAATAGATAACAACTGCAAAAATTATAGCGCTACTCGAAAAGACGAACAGCAAGGTGGACACATTCTTTCGTAAAACGCTGAGGAGGTGGCCAACCCAGCCAGGCCTTACCTATCTCTAAACGTTAATTAAATTAATGTTGTTATGAATGCTTATGAACAGTAAATTAATTAACGTTCAGAACTGGCTACAATATAAGGGGACAGATCCATTGAGAAAGGTCAAGTTCTTAAAAGAAAAAGATGCACTAAACTATAGGACTACCGTTTTTTAGAAAGCCTTCTAAGAAATCGAAAAGTTACGATATTCTTAAAAACACTTGAAGAAGTAAGTGGTGTATCTGTATCGATTCGTATGTAGACGGAATTCACGTTGCCAATACAGTGGACCTCCGGTAATCCGACAAACATTTTGTAGGGCATTATTGGACTATCAAATTTGTCGGATTATAGAGTACTGCCTAAGAGCCTAAGAGCCTCTTTTTCCAAAAGAGTACCTTGTAATCCGAATAAATTACAGATCTAATGATAAGATTATATATATATATATATATATATATATATATATATATATATATATATATATATATATATATATATATATATATATTATAGTTTGTTGACCAAATTGGCGATATACTAAAAATGGGCCAAATTAAGAGTACCATTAACCGACGAGCATGTATTATGCGTAGGTATATGGATGTGGAAGAGGCGAGAAAGGTATGTAAGGATCGTGCTAAATGGAAGTCTGTAGTCTCTGCCTACCCCTCTGGGTGACAGGCGTGAGTGTTTATGTATATATATATATATATATATATATATATATATATATATATATGTACTCTGAAGTACAAATCATACTTCATTATGTAGGTCAAATTTAGTAAATTTAATAACGCAATAGACTATTACTTTACATTAGGAAATAATTGTGTACAAACAAATGTACATACTAATATAATCAAAAATTATTAATCAATCAATTTAAGAAGCATCAATTTAAGAACGTTATCAAGATACAATTGCGCCTTTTGAGGAAAATTACGATATTTCGAGCATTTTCAGAATCATATTTTTCAATCAGAATTGAAACAATACCCTACGCATCGAGCACAATAGTGGTGGGGCGCACAAGTTATAACTTGTTCAATCATGCGTTAGCGAAGATTGTCAAAAAATATTCAATAGTAAATAATAGACCATGTCCGATTACAGGGGGGCCGGATAAGACAGGGGCCGGATTATCGAGGGTCCACGGTATACGCATTCGCCTTGCCAGACAAAGAATCGCTCAAAACTGTATGTGATGGGACTATATTGGAATGGAGTTGCGGTCGGAGAATGCTTTGAAGAATATAAGAAAGTTATGCATAGGCATGTTTACGATAAATTAAACTCTATAATAGGGGCTACATGATGTTTTAGCCAGCAATATACTATCAAAATTGCATGGAATTAATCTGTATTGAAAATTGTACACTGAATGCATACAGGTACAATTTTGCTATGGGAAACGGATTAAATCGATCGGGTACGCTATACTAGAGATTTTGACATTTATGTGCAGGAGGTTTGGTTTCGAATCGAACATAGTAGTGAGATATAAAACTTGTGAGGCGTGGAAATGATTTCTTTAAAAAAATGATAAAAAAAAACGTCATTCTAGGGACACTGGGTATAGTCAGAGATGGAGATAAGATTAAATTAAATTTACATTTAGTAATAAATAAATCACAAATCTTTCTTGTCAAATTTGAGAGCAGAGCTATTTTGTTAATTTTTTTTTCGGAAAACTTTATAATATTACATTTTGATAAGTTATTTATTATCATTGCGGTATGATGTCGTTAAAAAAATGTTGCTATACTTACAACAAAATGAAACATGTTTATTGCTTAGAAGAGTAAATTGAAAATGTTACAGGTTGCTTGGTTTTAATTTAAGTGTAATAATGTGTTGCACCGAAGCGTGCACGTGCACTTGTAGTTGCATTATGTATACGAGTATACTATGGCGACAAAGGGCATGAACATAAAAAGGGTAGTCTGAATTAATGTGCCTGGTTCAAATTATTTCTAAATGTCAAATGCAGTATGTAGTAAATGTCGTACGCATGTAGGTATGTACGTGTATATACAAATGTAGTACCTATGTACCTAAATATGTATGTAAGTTATTGCACGCCTCTTAACGCGAAGCGTTATTAGGTAGTGTTCTACTCTCGCCACGTCAACGTCAAGCAATTATGTGGTCTTAAAATACCTCTATCATAACCATATTGCACATAATATGAAGAAACCGTATATGAAGAAAACACTTATTTTATCCATCTTATATTTGCTACAAAATTATTTTATATCGTTGCTTTGGAAAAAAAACGTTTCTAAATTTTTTTTAAGTGGACGTCGGATATTGATTTTGTACGTGGTCACGATAACTGCTGACAAAATTGACGTATCGAGAACGGGTTTTTTTTAGCTTCAGAATTACATCAACTGGTTCATGGTTCTGGTTATGGTACTGGTTCTGGTCATATCAATAGCCTGGTACCACGCGGAATTTGTTAATAAAATGATTTTAAAATTTTATAAGTTTTATTGCTATTAAAATTTAAAGGTGCTTTAATTTTTATTTTAGTCATTGATAGACAAAGGATAAATATACCATACAGCCTATATAGATTTTGTACTTTGCATAATCAATTTATTTTTGGTAAACATTATAATTTTTTTCTATTTAGATGACACTACCTGTTAAAATATAGTAAAGCGCTAAATTTGAAACACATTAATAATATATTTTAAGTTGGGAATACAATATTTTTACATCAAAATTAAATGAAACGCTCATGTGGCGTGCATTTTTGGATTTTCCAAACTATTGCTTTCACCACGCGTTTATTTTATTTAATCATCAATAATATAATTATAAATGATGTTATCTTATACTAAAGCTAATACTATTGAATATATAAATATAATTTATTATATTTATATATTCATAAATATATAAAACAAATTTTAACGATTTCATCACGTACTGTTCTGTTAACTTATTTTTATTGTTAATTAAATTGGTCACGGGACAAAGGAGACCGAGTTTTTTGACGTCTTGTTGTCGGGACACCTTCAGGTTTTAATTATAAGTTTTAATGCTATCAACGCATAATGAGCTTACCTTGAAGTCTTAGTATTATCTTGAAGTCTTGCAGTGATGCAAAGTACTTGAAATGTTAGTCTAGAAATAAAAGCAAGTGAAATTAAACGCGATATAATCCGTAAAATCTAGTATTCAGAATTTACCATAGCAACTATTTTTGGTGGTACTATATCTTATACCTTTAATGCTGCTTCCCGCCTTGTCTTTTAGAGTTCCACTATTATGCAAGAAGTACACACACTTGTTATCAAATTTTAACGACACGTTATTAGCGTTTCCATTACCAAGCTTTAACGACACCTACGGAACGATATACAGGCTTGTTTTGCAATAACCGGCCTAAGTAATAAAGGCTAATAGTGCAGGAAAATTATTGAAAAAAATCTCATACATTCTGTCCTTTTTATCTTTTAAATTCAAATTGCGTGGTAATGCATTACTTTAACAGTTTTACTGCGCAAGCAAGCATTCATTTGGGATAATTTTGATTAAAATTAGAATTATCAAAATTATTACCTTATTTACTCGCATTTGAAAAGCTGCAATAACGGTATATCGTTATTAACATATTTGAACTTAAGTTTAACATTTGACTACTTTACTTTACTTTTTGAAAATTAACCCTGTATAGATTTTTCGTAATACACGGATTATTTTTCTTGCGATTCATAGAAATTGGTAATTCCTTGCCTGAAAAAACCCATTATTAACACTTGTCCTCCCAGGAGAAGCAGTGTTTAATATAGCAGTGTGAGCTTTACAATCAACCTTGTCAATTTTTTATAGGATATAGGTTACAAACGAGCACACAGTAAGTGGTTATTAGGGTCCATAGACATCTAGATCTATCCTCGATTACGAATTTAAATTCAGATGCGTTTGATCCGTGAGGACTAAGGTGGAATGCCTCGTTTCCAGTAAAAAGGTTCTCGGTTCTCTACATTCACCACATGAAACATAGCATGGAGCTGCTGTTTTACGCTGGTCTGTGAGAGCGTAGTCCCTCCTCGATCGAGCCGACCCATTCGTGCTACAACTGTCCTAGTAATATATTTGTAGCATGACTCTACCAGGTAATAACCAGGTGATAATTAAAATACATGAATTTAAATTATTACAGCCTACATGGAACAATCTAGATTTTAAGTTCCATTAATAAGAAATTGTTTGAAATTCACAACAGATCTGAGTATTAATATCGCGCTGTACCCGATCGAGCACGCTAGATAATCGAAGGAGATAACTGCAGCTTTGAACTGATTGTACCTAGAACAACATCAGACAAGTGGGAATAAGACTCGCTTACTGAGGTTTCCGCAAAAGTAAGGTACTCGTATTTAGGTCATAGGTTATTTATCAAAATTAATAAGTTACAGAAATTCATATAAAAATAGGTAAGGCAAGGACCGAACTTTTCTGTAATCAAAAGATAAGCCGGATCAAAGAAAACTTCGCAATAGAAAAAAATGTGTGGGACATCAGACTATTTGAGGTTGAAGCACCAACTCGAACTACAAATGTACTAACTTCATATTAATGATTTTTGGATCTTTTCCTTCACATGTGCTCTGAGATCTCGCTTCTTGCCAAATTTCATACCATAAACATTTGGATAAGTAAGTTGCCGTGTAGTGATAGTGTAAGAATAGCCATTACTACGTTTCCTCCCGTGGGTGGCCTAAGAGGCGACAGGGAGAAATTGAAACAGGTGATGGACACCAATGTCTTCCTGATGACAACTCATAGTAATAAAAAACTGCGGTTGGGAATTCGCTCGCCAAGCGTGCCATATAAAAAAACAACGTGTACGTGCAAAACCCCCCTATGAGGCAATCTATGGGGAGGGCCTATGTTCAGCAGTGGATTTTTATAGGCTGTAATAGATGGACGGATGGATGAAGTGAGTTTGAGATTAACAAAATGTGTGATAAATGGACTTAGAAGCGTAGCGTATACGTTAGAATTTGCTGTAAACATCAACAAGATACTTGACTCGTAAGTCGGACCTGAGAAAAAGGGCATTGATAGAAGTATGGATGGATAAGGAGACAACAAAGTAACCACTACAGTGACTAGTAAAATAATAAAGGTATCGGTTTTTTTTTCGAGGTACGGAACCCTAAAAATTAACAAATCCTTCATGTCCTATTCACTGACTAAAAGCGGTTTCAATGTTTTTTTTTTTCAATAACAATATTGAACAAGGATTGTGGAATGTAGATTTTTTTATGTTCGTTAAGCTTGTTGACCGAATCATGGCGATATGAGAATCCAACAACAACAACTATATAATACGTGAGGGTAACATGGTCATCCGGTTAATATGAACACTTTGTTATAACTCGGAAACTACAGCCTTATTGTCATTGGTTCTGGGATACGATGCTCTTGATCGGTCAAGAAAATAATAAACAGTCAAAAGAGATCTGCTTTATCGACGCAATTTTAACACTTGACTTTATAGTAAATATTTTAGTTGATTTAATATGGTCTAGTGTAGTTAGTTTATATTAAGTTGATTTTTCTAAGTGTTCTCAATTATTGACAGGACATGTTAGTTAGTTTTTTTTTTTATATAAGTTATAGCATACGATTTTGTGTTTTTGTCTCTGCCCTCTTCCTAGTTTTGGTTTTATAGGGCGGTAAAGCTTATGATAACCATATTATCCTCAGGTACCTTATTTCCTAAAGACACCACCTCTCTGTCTCACCTAATGTACCATCAACCTTTATGACAGAAAAATTATAAAGGTAACACCTCTAGGAGCATTTTGAGAGGGTTTTAGGGAAAGGAAGTATCCGCCGCGCTGCTCCAATGCGTGTTGGCGGACTTCATACGTCTCCGAAATGTTTTTTTCTTATTTTTCAAGCATGCATGGTTTCCTTACGATGTTTTCCTTCACCGCCAAACACGTGGTAAATCAGCACTTAAAATTGCAATTGACAATTTCATTGACGCCGGCGGGTGTCAAAACCGGCTTGCTCGAGTGCTGTGAAATTTACAGCGAGCGCTAACCATCTGAGCTACCATGGCCCCTCAAGACAACAGAAAAATAAAAAAATTATATTTTTTTTGAATAATAGGTTAATGTAAATAATAGTTTAATAAAAACGATTGCAAAGATAATTAAAAACGGTCAGTCTCGTTGAAAATCAGAAAAAAATGCGTTTATGTGTACTTCATACAGAAGCATGTCTCTTTTTCTGTTTATCATTAGTGTTAGTATCTAGTGTTGTTTTGTATCAAAACGTAACTTTTATTTGGCATGTAGTTTCATTTTCTGTACCGTGTTCGTTTTTATCCTGTGGCAATAGATCCAACACAGCTTTCTGACTGTACGTTCGCACGGCGAGATTTCTTTACATTGCAATTTAGCTTTAATACTTTGAAAAGCAAAAAGTGAGGGAGGAATTTCCTTAGACTTTTTCGTAGGTACACAAATAGTAATTTAAACCCATATCAGAGTAGAAATACGATGGACCTAACTGAATTATCTCTATGAATTTCGTATAATAAAAACATAGAAGTATTTTATGTTTTATGGCGTTTAATTTTAATTACTTTTAATTCACGGCTATTCATATACATGAGTTATTCTTTTAATTTGAATTTGTAATTTTCGCGTATAAGAAATTCGCGTATATATAAGAATCATTATATAAAATTATTACTATCTTAATTATTGAATAGATATACTCGTGAAAAGGAACCCAGGCAGGCTTAAACGTTCGACTAAGAAACAGAAGGGAGGAATCGAGGCTTCTCTCGATCCGGCCTCCTATCACGCCTACGTTGGGTTCGGGAACAACGTATGTGATCTCCGCAACGGAGTAACACACAAGGGCGATAACCTCTTCCTTTTCAGAAAATAGGTTCAGGCGGGGATTACGGATCTTCCGAAGTCGTCCCGGTCCCAACGCCTTAATTCTTCGATGTTGACTGTATAATTTTGAGGGATAAGTTTCTTGGGAATAAAACAGCAATTATCTTCAAACCGTTCCGTGAGAGAGTAATCACTTTTCCCTATCACTTCCCTACACTTTTTCTTCTTATTTACTGCTGGTTTTGCACTTTTTTCCGAACTAATCCTGAAGGATTCCCGAACGAATTGCAAGTTTTTTTTTTGCGCCCGAAGCAAATATGGGCAACCCTCCGGAAAGCGGGGGAGGGAGGCGGTGAATGCTCATAGCATACCACGCAGCCGGCTGCGTGGTTATGTGGAGACTTTTACCCAATAAACACCGCCTTTTAGGAAATGGCTTAACGATCTGACTAGAGATCTCTAAGCCGTATACGAACGCGATCCTCCTTGGCAGAAAGGAGGGCGCAAGGCAGAAAGGAGTGCGCAACGAATTGCATACCATACGATGTCGTCTTCACGCACTAATGTACGTGCAGGTATCGGGCCTCGGGGTGTCCCCCATTGCCCGGGTGTCCTCATATCCCATTACTATGGGACAGTCATTAGGCCTATTTTAGGCTTGATAGCATACACGGGTTTTTCCGTGGTATAATGGTTGTAATTTCCGCAGTTATCCAACTACGGAAAAAGAGGTTATCTGATTGAGTCAAAGTTGGCCTTTCAGCGGCATTGTGGGTTGTTACTCAACTCTCTAATCACATATAGAGAGGAGTTCTCTTGGAAGAGGTCGCCCGTCCGGTGGCCGGGTATGCAACGGCGCAAAGCCGTTGAGGTGTTCGTGTGGCCCGTTATCGGCACGGTCAAACATGCCGCGCGCTAATCGGGCCACAAAGTCGTGGATACTCTCGACCTTCAAGTCGGCCGCTATCACGTCATTCCGGACGTAGCGACCTGCTCCGACGATCGTTCTTAGAGTCAGATTCTGCTGGGCCTGTAGTCGCCGCCTCAGAGGATCGCTGAGGAGTGCGTACCAGGCCGGTGCAGCGTAGGTGATGATGGTCCGGATATACATCTTGTATATCCGGAGCTTGGTTCTTGTTGGCAGCTTGGATGCCAGGACCGGCAAGAGCGTCGCCCGCGCACATCGGGCCCGGCGGACGACGAAGTCGACGTGCGCGGTCATGCGCAGCGTCCTGTCGATCCTGCACCCAAGGTAAGTTACAGCCTTCTGGTACGCAATCTCCTGGCCGTTGAGGGTCAGCGGAGGTGGAAAATTCCTGAGACGGCGAGTGAGCAGAGCGGTCGTCTTACCAACGTTGACGACCATCCTCCACTCATCCAGCCATGGTGGCAGCAGGTCCAGCAGACGCTGCATCTTGGCAGTGGCTATGTGGGCTCTTCTGGACGAGGTGGAATAGGCGCTATCGTCCGCGAATAGCGCCAGCTCAACGTCGTCCTCCCACTCTTGAAGCCTGCCTGCCAGTGTAGGTATGTCGTTGGTGTAAGCCGCGTACAGGACTGGAGACAAACAGCTGCCCTGTGGGACGCCGGCTTTAATGGATCTTGTTGCGGATTCGGCGTCCTCTACGCAGACGTAGAACTTCCTGTCTTCCAGGAATGACGCTATTAGCCGCAATATAGCAGGAGGGACACTGGTCTGTTGTTCCAGCTTAAATAATAGTCCTACGTGCCACACCCGGTCGAACGCCTTCTCAATATCGAGAAAGACGCCCAACGATATGCGGCCACGATTGTACTCTGCCGCAAGCAGGTGCAGCACTCTTGTCAGTTGTGTAACTGTGGAGTGACCCCTCCTGAATCCGTGCTGCTCCGCCCGAAGTTGGATGCACGGACGGAGACGTCTTAGCAGCAATCTTTCGAACAGTTTAGCTATATGTGGTAATAGCGTGATCGGCCTGTAGTTGAAAGCTCTACGCCTGTCCTTCCCGGGTTTCGGCAAGACGATAATTTTGCCTTTTTTCCAGTCCTCCGGGAAGTGGGATGTCCGCAATATCCCATTGTAGAGTCGACCAAGCTCTACTATGACTCTATTGGGCAACTGTCGGAGTGCAGCGTTGGTAATCCCGTCGTGCCCCGGCGCCTTCCTCGGTTGCAGGCAGGTTACTGTCCTCCGCAATTCTGCGGGGGAGATGAACCAATCTCCTGCAAGAGGTGGCGCGGGCGACGACAGGAACTCCTGTACGCGACTTTCCTTCCGGGCATGAAGCTCCATGAACTCCGCACTTGCTGTGTTCGGCATAAATTGCTCCTCGAAGTGCTCGACTAGGATATCCGCTCTGCCCTTGGCATCGTAGCATCGTTTGCCCGTATTATCAGTTAGCGGGCAAACGGGAGGTTTAGATTTAGTCAGCTGTCGGTTTAGTCTGTAAAGTGACGCATCTTGCTCTTCCGCCTTCTCGATGCGCCGATCCCAGGCTTCGCCTCTGAAGGCCTGGACTGAAACCGACAGTTCCTCCGTTAGGGTGTTTAACTGCGTTTTGATCCTGGGACAGCGAGTACGCGCCCAGAGCTTTCTCAGCGCTCTTTTGCGCTTGATCTGCACGCATATCTCACGCGGCAGATCGTCTCGCCTTGCTGCAATCGGGACGACCGTAGAAGCCGCGTGGAGGGCTTCCTTGATGTTATTAGTGATTCTAGTCGCAGCGGCCTCTACGTCGTCCGCTGTGCATATAGGTTGGTGTGCTGGAGGTCTCTGCTGAAGGTGTTGGCAGTAGAGCCTCCAGTCGACACGGGTTTTAAAAGCTCTAGGTGGCGTAGTCACTGCCTTTAGGCCAAGGGTTATCAGTAACGGGAGGTGCTGTGAAGGGAGGTCGTACAGCACTTCTACCACTATCGGATAGTTGACATTCCTAGTGAGCACGATGTCTAATACATCCGGGTGCCTCCTTGGGTCGGTAGGAACGTGTGTTGGTTCCTCGGGACCTAGAACGTCGTACTGGTTCTTTTCAGCATCTTCATAAAGCTCACGACCCGGTGGGGTGATCACTCTGGACCCCCACGCCGGGTGTTTGGCGTTCAGGTCCCCGGCGATGATTACTGGTGCATCGCCTTCCATTACCGTCCGGATGTCTGAGGAGCAGAATGGAGTCCTTGGCGAGCGGTAAGCTGCATAGATCCTTAGTTCCTCGCCCGCCGCCTCCATTCTTATGCCGATTGAGCGCATTGTCTGGAAGGGTGGTAGATCCAGCTCTTGGTGGACGATGTCCCTCCTCACTAGAACCGCCGTGCCTCTATAGGCGGCCCCTCGAGAGGTGACCTCGTCCCTTCTATAAATGTGGAAGTTTGGCAGCTTTATGCGCGTTTTGGGATTTAATATTGTTTCGCCCAGCAGTATAATATGTATGTCCTGTTGCTGGGCGACAGTGCGGAGTTCCTGCAGCTTTTGCTGTATTCCGTCCGGGTTCCAGTACATTAGGCGCAGGTTATTATCCTCCATAGTGTCTGGCCAGGAGGTTTGCCAGCGCCTTCATAATCGCTGTTATGGGATCAGTCCCGGCTCTGATGTCGGCCAGGACTTGTGTGCCGACCTCGATGGCAATTCCAACTAGGCGCTGGATTGCATCAGCTGTTTCGAGGCCGGCCGACGGTGTTCTCCTATCTGAAGGCGTTGGTGCTGGTCTCGGGCGTTGGGCTTCTTGTTTTTGGGTAGAGCGCGCTCTGTGTGCAGTTCGGGCTCTCTCTTCGGGTGGAGCCCTCTCCTGCACTCTACCCACACCCTTCTTGGTGGTCTCCTTAACAACCTGCGCCTGAGGGGCTATTGGTCCAGGTGTCGGGGTAGAGGTAACAGCCCGAGGAGGTTGCGACTTCTTCCTGCTTCTCTCCCGCCTCCTCTTCTTTGAGGGCTGCCGTTCTGTGGCAGGGTTGGCGGGAGGTTGCAGAGTCGCCCCGGTGGTTGCCCTTTCTTGTACGGGTTCCACCGTTTCCTTGTGTGGTACGGGTGGGGGGGGGGCTGGTTGTCTGCCCTTCCCCGTGATAGTAGCCCACCCGTCATTCTGAATGGTAATGGTTTTGGGGTGACTCTGGGGGATCCTTTTCGGGTCCTCCGGGAGTAGTCCCGGTAAGGTTATCCCCTGCCTCCTTGCAGTCCTCCTCAGGACTGGGCAGCGGCGGTCGTTAGCTGTATGATTCTTGCCACAGTTGGCACATGTGGGTTCCTCCTCTCTACCCCGAGGGCAAAGGCTCGCTATATGCTCCCCGGCGCAGCGTACGCACTTCACCGGCCTGAAGCAATTGGCTGAGGCGTGTCCAAAGGCCTGGCAGCGGTGGCATTGGGCCGGTCCTGCTTTCCTTTGCCAGGCCTCAATAACTACTCCCCTTATATAGAGTAGTTCGTCTACTTCATACAGTCTCTTAAGTTGCTCCAGGCTAAGGTGGTCGAACTGGGCAAAGTAGACGCATCCTGGTCTGCCCCTTCGCGGTGGAATCGCTTTAACGTATTTCACCGGGAAGCCCTTTGCCTTTATAGCCTCCTCAATGGTACTGGTATCGGTACCCATTGGTAGGCCCCGGATGCCCACTTTGGTGGGCTTGTCCTCATCCGGGGTATAGCAGTACCACGACATGTTGGGTGTTGCCTTGGAAAGTTCAACCATGTAGCGTTGAACAGTCCTAAATTCCGTGGCGCTTTGCGGTGTGAATCGAACCCCCTTCCCGAACGGACGGGCATTCAACGGGTGGCCCAACATTCTGTTGAGCTCCTTGAAATGTCTCGTCCAATCCGGGAGGCATTCGGCCACTATGGGCGGATATCTCGCTTTCTCTTCCTGGTCGGCAGGCTTATCAGAAGTCGCTGCCGCCGGTTGGGGTCGTGGTACTGCTGGCGCAGCTACCATATGGGCGTAGCTAGTAGATGGTCGTTGGCCATCATCCAGCGGACGCCCGGACGGGTTTTCGGTTGTCTTCCTCGGTGACGTGGACGGCGAGTGTCCAACCGATGTATTGGGGGCTAAGGTCGCATAGGTCGTAGCGCTCCACCCGTACGACCCTTCTCCTCCCTGCTCTAGATCCACAGCTTCTATGCTGGAGTGGTGTTCCTCTGATCTAGGGGAGGTGGGTTTGTTCGGCGATGGCGATTTTGGTGGAGATCTCCTAATAGGTCTGTGGTCTTGCTCCTCCTCGGAGCTTGAGTAATCCGAGGAGTTTGAGGATCCAAGGCATTGCCTCTTCTCCTGAAGCGATGCTGCAGTTCTCCACGACTTCTTAGCCCGCTGTTGTAAGGGTACCGGTTCTAGCCCAGTCGTACCTTCAGGTACGATGGGTGAGAGCGCGGTCCTCGGTGCGGGTCCTTTCCCTGGAGATAGGGGTTTCCTGGTCGGGATCTGCGAGTAGGAAGACACTACTCGAGTCCTTTCCGGATGAAAGATGTCCCGGTATGCTATCGGTCGATCTAGTATGGATGTACGGTCCGGTGGTTTTCTAGTCCTAGGCGGCGGCTCCCCCTTGTCGTTATCCTTGTCGGACATGGTGAAACCCTACCTAAGAGTCAGTAGTCTAATTAGCCCTGTCTAAGTTCCAGCCGTTCGGCTAATGCGCGACGCGGATGGATGGGTATAAGCTTCTTTGGTATAATCACATGGAGCACTGCCTACCCCTTTTACAACGAAAAGGGTTAAGGTAAGTGCTAATGTGGCACTTTATAACGCGACTAGGCACAGGATGCACGGAGCGCATAAAGTGCCAAGAATCAACTAGGGGCCGGTGACCTCAACGCCTCACGGAATCGCGGGACTCAACGTGGGCGGAGTTTGTCGTACCGGCGGTTATTTGCAGCCACTGTAATACTGCAAGTAACACACACCTAGGAGATCCTTAGAACGAATTGCAAGAAAACTCGTTTACTGAGCTACCCCTGAGCTATACGCGAAAGTGAGCCGCGCCATTTGCGCGCCTGCGCAACTCAATTACATCAATTTGTACTATCACTCTCTCACGGTTTTCTCAATAATTTATTTTGTATAAGACATACATTTATACAATTTACTTATAAAGATAGCACAAAAAATATCTATACTACGATATACATTACGTTTTTATATCACAAAAAACCTTTTATTTATTTAACAAAATATGCCTATTTTACTCACATGTTCAAAGTTGAAATTTCTTAAATATTTAACATAGAAAGTTAAAACAATGTTTCCCACTTGAAATTATACACTTTTAAATTTCTTATACAAAACTATCATTATTTCACTTGTTCACGGGAATTTTCACATTAAAATAACACAGAATTCACCTATTTTGCACGTACAATCAATCTGAAATGTTTTACAAGTCATTACATACATAAATTGCTGAAATTGCAAATATTTAAATTTCTACATATTTGGCCTCCTAAGTACGTGGATAGCGTGCGTCTATGATCTCACACTATTTGAACAACTAACTTTTGCACGTCTATCGACTATCAGTAAAAATGGAAAGTCCAATATCAACCATAATGGGTGAATAAATGATTCTACACAATTCTCAAACTGTAAGAAACTATTTCTAATCAGATTCTTATCAGTTATCATGTTTCTTATCAGATAACATAGACAAAATATTTCATGAATCAATACATTGAAAATAGGCATTTGTTTTCATACAAAACATATCAAACTTACATAAGACAATACTTATGCAATTAATTTCCATTGATTCTACTTATGCACAGCGATCATCTCGACCGGGGAACAAATCCGGTTTCCAACTTTATTTTAATATTCCTTTAAATTAACATCATTGGAAAAATGATTTCAACCGGGGAACAAATCCGGTAATATAATTTATATCTTAAAAAATCCCTATATGAATTTACTAAGAAAACGATAAACTTTTCCAGCCTGGGAGTCGAACCCAAGACCTTCATATCATTAATTCGATATTTCTTTAAGATTCAACTAAGCATTTTCTTATTAAAATCTTGTTGCTCGATAATTTGCTTTTAGAAGCTATTCGTAATCGGTTAACTAATAAATTGAAATATTCTTATAGGCGCGTCGCCAACAATCTCCCCCCCGTGCATCAGCACCATCATTTGGGAGGCGTCGCGGGTACCAGGACTATTATTCTGGATGTAGGTCTCCTCAAAATACTTGTGCTAGTAATGACGTCAACCACTCTGGTGTGACCGTCTGGTCCCGGTAGCGTCCTACTAATCTTGCCTTTCGGCCACGTATTTCGTGGCAACGAATGATCTATTATCAAGACAATATCACCTTCTTTAGGCTCCATAAACTTTCCGTTATTACCTGTTCGAGGTATTAAAGTAGGCATGTATTCTTTCAGCCATCTCGTCCAAAAATGGTCGGCTAACCTCTGTGCAGATTTCCAATTGAGTTGACCCGTTAGATGTTGTACTAAAAATAATCCAGGTGGTCGATCACCACATGAGCGTCCCAGAAGAAAATGATTGGGTGTCAAACCCTCTTCAGGACTATCCATACTGAATGTTACCAGAGGTCTGGAATTTACAGTATGCTCTGCTTCTAAAAGCAACGTATGCAGAACCTCCTCTCGCGGGCTCCTTTCTTTGAGCGTAGCGGTCAACGCAATTTTAATCGATCTTACTAACCTCTCCCAGGCGCCACCCATGTGCGGTGCTCCCGGAGGTATAAATTTCCATTTAATATATTTTTTAAATGACTCGTTTTTCATGCCCTCATAGCATTCTTCGCATGCTTTCAATAATTCTTTATTCGCAGCTTTGAAATTTGTCCCGTTATCGCTGTATATAACGGCTGGTTTTCCTCTTCTGGCGATAAATCGCCTCAAAGCCATTATCATTGACGCTGGTGTCAATGAGGCTGCTAATTCTAGGTGTACTGCTCTGATGGTCAGACACGTAAATAAAACACCCCAACGTTTTTCGTGTCGCCTTCCTATAGTCACACTCATAGGTCCGAAATAATCCACGGCTGAGCATGTAAAAGGTGGTTCATGATGAGCTATTCTCTCTAGAGGAATATTTCCTTGTGGCACGTTCTGCGGTTTTGACCTCTATGTCCTGCACCACTGACAGTGATGTGACACACTTCGTACTACATTACGCAGGTTCAAGACATAAAATTTTTGATTCACCTCATTCATCACCGTCTGGTGATTGGCATGTCCAAAATGATGATGAACTTCTCTAATCATCATTTTAACGATTTCGTGTTTACCGTCTAATACGACAGGTTTTCTACTTTCCTCAGTCAAATTAGACTTAAAAGGTAAACGCCCATTTAAACGGAGTAAGTTATCTTCTCCTATTTCCATAGATAATTTACTTAAGCGTGAACTTCTTTCAACGCTTTTGCCTGCTTTCAAGCATTTTATTTCCAAATGAAAACACTCGTCTTGAACGAACTTCCAAATTAATAATTCAGCTTTTTTCAAGAGCGCTATGTCCAACGACCCATCAGGTCCTTTAACCGACTTTGCTAAAACTTCGTTGGAACACATAACCGACTTTTCGGCTGCGTGGTCGGGTCCTTTAACCGACTTTCTTAAACTCTTGAATTTTTCTATCGCTTGTAAGGTGCGTGTAGTTGCCCCAAGGAATTTCTTAAAGCTGCTAAATCGTCCGTAGTCGGGTAGACTTAACGGTTCTTGCTTTCTGAGCGCATTTATGCCTTTTGGCGATTTTTCTTCACCTGTTTCTAAGCTATTTATGGTGTCCACTTGTTTGGGCCATAAATCAGGACTTTTCCTGAGGAATTCAGGTCCTTGAAACCAGCGATGACTTACATCGAAGGTGGAAGGAAAACTTCTAGTGGCGTCGTCTGCCACGTTTTGTGACGTTATTCTATACTCTTCCGGTGGCGCGTCACGATTGTGCCGCCATAAGAATCGAAGGCTATCCCTGTCTTCTTCCCGGATTTTTACTTGCAGGAACATTTCTTTAATGTCTGCCATCACTGCCACGCTTCCTTCTCTGAATCGTAGCAGAACTCCAAACAACGACTTCAATAAGTCCGGTCCGGTTAACAATGCATCATTAAGACAACGTCCGCCCGTCCTTGCGGTTTCTTATTTTCCTTTTTTGTGGGTGAGTCACTGCGAAGTGAGAAAGATACCACGTGCGTGGGGAAATGGAAATATGGTTTGCTTTCTCTTCGTAACCGTTAACGATGAGATTTTCAATTTGCTTCTCATATTCCTTTTTCAACTCGCTATTTTATCGAGCTTCTTTTCGATATTAAACAGGCGACTTTCAACCTGCGCTCTATTCGACGGCATGCACTCATTATCTGTGCGCCAAAACAAAGCAGTCTCGTACCTATTATTAGGTATACGACGTACCGTTTTGTTCAAAATATTCAAAGCTCGTTCTTCTGGGTCGTTTGCAGGCTTTCTCGCAGACACTTCCAGAGATTCCAAACTAAAATAATCTTTGATTAACTTATCCACGTCTTCCTCCTTCTTGGTGGAAATGTGGTTAACAATCTTGATTGGTTTGATGCCACCCGATATGTGACCATGTAAAACCCATCCAAGTTTGGTGAGCGATGAACTATGAGATGCCAATTGTCCTGGCCAATTAATATGGTAGGTCTGGACCTCTCATACATCAACTCGTCCTTAATCGGTGTCAAATGAGAACACCGTTGCAATAATTCTCGGCTTACTGACTGCGGAGAAAGGTTAAGTGACTTAATTGTTTGTATACTTATCTCCTCTAAGTCGTTAGAGTAAATGCCTTTTATATTAACGTTTAAGCGATACGAACTGTCGTCGTTAATTCGCTTACCTCCCACGGCTTCAATACGTAATTCTTCTTTACGTCCGCGAGGCGCTAACTTCTGAGCCATCCACTCCTCTATGAGTGTCATGGTCCATCATTCATCCAGAAGAGCTGTTGTCTTGAACTTTCCTTTAGGTCCATACAACTCGACCGGTATAATCTTTAAGTATGCACATGTCAGTGCATACTTAAAGACTTATTACTTTACAAACAGTTGTAATTTGGCCTCTTTACCCCCCTCGTCCCCTTGCGGCGAGGTATTTTCATTGGGATATCGGTGTAGCATTCGATGATGTGACATTCTACATCCCTCTACACCACATTTTTTCGCTCTGCACTCTAACCTCCTATGGTTAGGTGACAAACATTGGAAACATACTTTCGCTTTTTTAACCGCGTCCCATTTCTCGCGATTATTCATGTCCTTAAACTTGTAACAACTCACTATAGAGTGCTCCTTGTTACATATAACACACTTATGTGTTACCAGACTTACAGGCTTGTCCTGGGTTATCATAACCACTTGTCGGTTGCGCCCTTTATTATTTCGGCGTTCTAGACGCTCGCTCGTATTACTTCGGTGCTCATAGCGCTCGCTCTTGACACGGTTGCGTACAGACCCCTTTGCGGTGTGTACAGTTTGCTTCCTGAATTCAGGACGCTTCCGTTTTTCAGGCACATTTTCATTGCTTAAGGACGTTCCAAATTGTTCACTCAATAAATTTAAAAACTTGGCCATCTTCTGTAACTCTGGCTCCAAAGGATGCTGAGCTCGATATTCGAACTATTTAAATTTAATCATAGTACCGAGTTTCTCGACTATACGGCTCACTAACTCCGGTGAGTATAAATACTGTGGTTGATTCAATGCTTGTATTGTGGCAACCACGTTCGTAATACGACCTGCAAAAGATCCTATATTTCGGCAATCTTCTGCCAATCTTGGCATACGCTTTACATTCTCGATTTCGGCTAGAATGAGCATCTCAACCCTACCCAATCTTCTTTCGAGAGCGTTCATTATTTCTTCAGGTTCACACAAAGTAAACAACAATGACTTAAACGCTTCCTTAGCGGTGCCCTTTAATGCCCTCCTAAGGCGTGCGACATTCTGCACCCCTGAAAATTGGCTTCTCATGTCTTCAAACACCGTTTTGAAAATTATCCATTCACCCGTGTCTCCATCGAACACCGGTAATTCCTGGAGGAAATGAAGCTGGGAAGACTTATCTTTTCCCGTTATCTTTATTGCACTCACAATCGCTTCGGTCAACTCTGACACCTCACTCGCGTGTGTTTTCTGTGCATTTCCTTGGTTGCGCTCAATCTCCGCCCCTTTGCGGCGTGATCCTTTACACGCTTCCTTATCAGTAATATCGGGTTGCGTTACACTAACGGACGAACGGACGAAAGGTTCCACCTGAGTATTCCGCTCTTCATCATCCTCACTCGAGTCGATCTCCTCTTCTCGGTTGAGTCGTGCCAACTCCAATTGAGACTTGGCTAAGACAGCAGCTGCCTGTGCTCGTTCGAGCTCTGAGCGTTCGAATTTAATCCGCGCCTCTAATTCGGCTTTCAGCCTCGCCGATCGCGATGACCTACTACCTCTCTGTGACCCTTTGTCACTAGTGTGCCCGATTACTGTCCTTGACGATGCCGCTTCTTCGGTCCTTTGACCTACTTTTTCAACCACCGTTTCACTCCTGGATATAACGGATTGTTGTGCGGTGCTGGCCTGCGTACCACTGGTGTCCGTCCTGTTCTTCGTCGTTGCCATGGACGTCCCTGAGTCCCACGTGCATGTGGACGTATCGGTGGTGGCTCCACTTGAAGGAGTTGCCCCACTCGAAGCAGTAGCTGTGGTCGCTCCAGATGATTCCGCCTCTTTAGCTTTTCTTGAGGGCCCTGTCCTTGTCTTGCTTCCTTCGCTTCTCCCTGTCTGGTTTTGTGCCTTCTTCATCTTGCAGGAAGGTGATTGTTGGCCTACAGTCCCTAACTGTCCCTACGGTCCCTACAACCCTTTAACTACAACCCTTCTATACCCCAACCTAACCCCACTACCCCTCCCCTCCCCTTTATCTCCCAACCCTACAACCTTACTACCACCCTAACAGCCCTATAAGCCCTATCAATCCTGAACGGGGCCTACCGAGGTGAGCCGTCCAGGGATGGAGTCGTGCAGGAATGGAATGGAGGAAAGGTTTAGGAACTGCCCCGCCAAGGAATATGACGAAACAGTCGAGCGGTAGTGCAAGCGCAGTCTCGCTCGAGAGAACTGCTCCACCCGAAGGTGTTGTGCCAGAGCCCGACCGTTTGGCACCGTTAGGTGGTCAGGATGCTGCGCTTCGTCGCCCAGTCGCCGGTGACGCCTCGTCCAAGCGCCCTCCTCCGGCCGCGATGCAGTCAGGTGCCCACGAGCACCCTCGCTTGGCAGCAGCAGCGGTGGATGCTTCTTCTTCTTGCACCCTCTGATGACCCGACAGGAAATGCCGGACACGGACGTCCGACAGGAAATGCCGGACACGATCGTCCGACAGGAAAATGCCGAGCACGCTTGCCCGATAGGAAAAATGCCAAGCCCTGCTTGGCCACGATGAGTGCCTTCACAAGACACCTGCGCCTGGCTGCGATACGTGCCCCATGCGAGCACACGCCCCAAGTCGCAATCCCGTTTTCTTTCTTCCGGTAGTTCCAGGTCCAGTCCTACTGTGCAGACCTGGTCTTCTGGCCTTTGGTCCTGTTGCTTCAGCTCAAACCTCCGGCTTCCTTCGGTTGCCGATCTTCACTCGGCTCTGAAGGTCTTCTTTCTCCATAACCAGCAGTCCACTGCTGGTTCCTTGATCCTGGCTGCGAAGGACCAATTGAAAAGGAACCAGGTGGGCTTAAACGTTCGACTAAGAAACAGAAGGGAGGAATCGAGGCTTCTTTCGATCCGGCCTCCTATCACGCCTACGTTGAGTTCGGGAACAACGTATGTGATCTCCGCAACGGAGTAACACACAAGGGCGATAACCTCTTCCTTTTCAGAAAATAGGTTCAGGCGAGGATTACGGGTCTTCCGAAGTCGTCCCGGTCCCAACGCCTTAATTATTCGATGTGGACTGTATAATTTTGAGGGATGAATTTCTTAGGAATAAAACAGCAATTATCTTCAAACCGTTCCGTGAGAGAGTAATCACTTTTCCCTATCACTTCCCTACACTTTTTCTTCTTATTGACTGCTGGTTTTTCACTTTTTCCCGAACTATTCCTGAAGGATCCCCGAATGAATTGCAAGAAAACTCGTTTACTGAGCTACCCCTGAGCTATACGTGAAAGTGAGCCGCGCCATTTGCGCGCCTGCGCAACTCAATTACATCAATTTGTACTATCACTCTCTCACGGTATTCTCAATAATTTATTTTGTATAAGACATACATTTATACATTTTACTTATAAAGATAGCACAAAAAATATCTATACTACGATATACATTACATTTTTATATCACAAAAAACCTTTTATTTATTTAACAAAATATGCCTATTTTACTCACATGTTCAAAGTTAAAATTTCTTATAAAGATAGCACAAAAACACGGGAAACGAGAATTTCCACATAAAAATAACACAGAATTCACCTACTTTGCACGTACAATCAATCTGAAATGTTTTACAAGTCATTACATACATAAATTGCTGAAATTGCAAATAAATATTTGCAATTTCAGCAATTTAAATAAATTTCTACATATTTGGCCTCCTAAGTACGTGGCTAGCGTGCGTCTATGATCTCACACTATTTGAACAACTAACTTTTGCACGTCTATCGACTATCAGTAAAAATGGAAAGTCCAATATCAACCATAATGGGTGAATAAATGCTTCTACACAATTCTCAAACTGTAGGAAACTATTTCTAATCAGATTCTTATCAGTTATCATGTTTCTTATCAGATAACATAGACAAAATATTTCATGAATCAATACATTGAAAATAGGCATTTGTTTTCATACAAAACATATCAAACTTACATAAGACAATACTTATGCAATTAATTTCCATTGATTCTACTTATGCACAGCGATCATCTCGACCGGGGAACAAATCCGGTTTCCAACTTTATTTTAATATTCCTTTAAATTAACATCATTGGAAAAATGATTTCAACCGGGGAACAAATCCGGTAACATAATTTATATCTTAAAAAATCCCTATATGAATTTACTAAGAAAACGATAAACTTTTCCGGCCTGGGAGTCGAACCCAAGACCTTCATATCATTAATTCGATATTTCTTTAAGATTCAACTAAGCATTTTCTTATTAAAATATTGTTGCTCGATAATTTGCTTTTAGAAGCTATTCGTAATCGGTTAACTAATAAATTGAAATATTCTTATAGGCGCGTCGCCAACAACTCGATAAGGCTGAAAGGCCTTACCAGATCAAAGCCAGTCTCGGGTGGTGTTTTGTGTGTAGGCACTGAGGTTTCTCAGTGAGTCCCACACAACCACACAACGCAGCCGGCTGCGTGGTATGCTCAGAGCATTTACCACCTCTCTCCCCCGCTTCCCAGTGGGTAGCCCTTTACTTCACTGCTGGGCGCAAAAAAAACCGTACTTGGTTGCGAGTCATGGTTACTCAGGGAATAAGCACCCGTCTAAATATTTACAATGAAATTCCAACGAAATTATTAGTTGCAAAAATATTGATTTATGGTAATGCTCAGTCATGAAGAATAATGTTACGAGCTTGAGGTTCGTGACAATAAAAATTGCCGATAAAATTACCTAAATTAACACTTTAATTTACTTTACACAAATTAAAGTTAAAACACTATTAATTAAACACACTAATTCACTTAATTCCGCACCGAAGCTTCGCTTGTGTCGCCGAGTTCAACTCTGACTCGATCGCATCTTGCAGCGCCTATTTATATAATTAGCAAAGAAGCGTCCCGAACATTCAGGTAAATGCGCGCCAGGCAACGAGTATTCGAGTGTAGATTTTCCAGAAACTTAGTTCTTCGGGTGGCGCTGTCGATCGAAAGATTTGTGATGTCATTTACTGCAAAGCTCCCTTCGCTTTCGTTCCTGACATTAGATGGCGCTAGTGCGCTGATTCGAGCGCGGCGTAACAATAACATCGTCGGCAAATCTGCATGCCTGATAAGTTAAAAGTATTTCCAGGACATGTTAAGTTTGTTATCAATAGAGCAGTTTGGCAGATTCTCTTTGCTCTAAAATACTTATCAGGAATGAAATAAGACCCATAGTGATATGTGAATAGGTTGTTACTTTGGTTATTATTCTTTGTTATAAATACGGTTAGATTTTTAGTGTTTATAACTAAAATATTTCTTTCTCCTTTTTCCCTGTGAGGACATAGTGATGAAATTGCTGATCTACTCGACGCAGTCTGCAGTCATGGAGACAGTGTTATTATTGTTTGATTTTAAACGATTTTACAAACAACCGAGTAATATCGATAGAAAAATATCATGAATAGCAATATAATAATCGTAGATCTTGAAGGATTCGAAAATAGCAAGAACGAATTTATAGTAAAAGAATTTGCTAGAGCCACTCTAGAGTCACCAAATTATTCCTAATTAAACCTCTTTACCCTTTCACTTCACTATCTCTTGAAGAGAATAAACAAATTGGCTGGATTGTAAAGCACAGAGGGTATCGATGGAGTGAGGGCTTTGTTGATTATAGAGAGTTCACAGAATTATCAAGACATATTTGAAAAATAAAAAGATTTTTTAAAAGTATGTGAAAAAACTAAATAAGTACAAGATATTTGTGATGAAATAATACTATCATATATATATAAATTGCTTAGGAGCCCCAATTTAAATACTCTTTGTAAACTTTATTGTAAAGATACTTTAAGATATAACTGTTTTACTCATAAGAAAATCTGTGCGTTAAAAAATGTCTTATGTATTAAGAAATGGCGTTTTAAAAACAAAAAGAAGACAAGAGCAGAAGGCCGAGATAAGTGTGGCATACGTGTATAGACGTCTATAAATATATATCTATAATATACGTATATAACACGTCATTGAATAGCAAATCTACAACACTGAGTGGAGAAGAAAGAGAGAAGAATATGCAGTACTCAAGAGCTGAATATCCATTTTTCAGTTCAAAATATAGCCGGCTGCTTAGTTTCGAAGACTGACTTCGTTATGCGACGAAAAGCCTGTAGCCGGTTTCTTTTGTACTGACCATGCAGACAGGACCAAGTGTTTCCATTGTGGTGGTGGTTTAAAAGATTGGGAAGATGATGATGATCCTTGGCAGGAGCATGTTCAGTGGTTTAGTCAGTGTGCTTATGTAAAGTTTAAACACGAACAGCGTTTTGTATTAGGTTAAATTTAATAATTAAGAGAAAATTTATAAAGAAATAAAAAATAATATATTGCATACAATTTGTTTTATTTAATTTTATAATGTTTCACATAGTTACATACACACAAAATGCATTACGCATAATACCTAACTCTAACACACAACACACATTATAAACTTAACGGCTATATTCTACAGTAACATTTCTCTTTTCATCTATTTCAAAAATATTGTTGTGTGAATAAGTCAACTAGCGCCATCTAGTGTCAGGAACGAGAGCGAGGGGAGCTTTGCAGAGAATGACATCACAAATCTCTCAACCGACAGCGGCAAGTTTCTGGAAAGTCTATACTCGCACACTCGTCCCTTTGCGCGCATTTACCTGAATATACGGGATGTTTCTTTGCTAATTTAAATAAATAGGCGCTGCAAGATGCGATCGGGGCAGAGTTGAACTCGGCGACACAAGCGAAGCTTCGGAGCGGAATTAAGTGAATTAGTGTGTTTAATTATTAGTGTTTTTAACTTTAATTTGTATAAAGTAAATTAAAGTGTTAATTTAGGTGATTCTATCGGCAATTTTTATTGTCACGAACCTCAAGCTCGTAACAATTGGTGTCAGAAGTGGGATAAAATAATGCCGATTTTACCTAAGGAGGAAACGGAGGGTGTCCGTACCCGAAGTCAACGCCAGCAGGAGACGGACCAACGAAGATTTGGGGGTGCAACGCCGCAGACGTCGGAGGGCCAGCCACCGGCTGCAGGCCCGTCGGTAGCTCCTACATCTGCCGCACCTGACTTAGGTGCTCTGATGGTGATGCTGCAGGAGCAGGTTCGCCGACAGGAGGAACAGGCTCGCCGACAGGAGGAACAGGCTCGCCGACAGGAGGAACAGGCTCGCCAGCAGGCGGAACAGGCACGCCGATTGGAAGAGCAGCTGCGGGGCGGACAGGAGGAACAGGCCCGCCGACAGGAAGACCAGGCCCGTCGGTTGGAAGAGCAGATGCTCCTCATGAAGGACCTTCACGCTACCTTCGGGAAGGAGATAAAGGAGGTGAAGTATAGGGTTGCTCTGCATGACAACCGCCTGTCGGAAGCTGAAACCCAAATCGCGAAAGCTGAAAACCGAATCGAGAAAGCTGAAACCCGAATCGACCAAGTAAACTATCGGGTTGACAACGTAATGGCCAACATGAAGAAATCACTGGACGAACTCAAACTTGGAGATGGAGCTACAGCGCCCGTAGTAGCTACAACACCTTTGCTACGTGGGTTCAAGGTGCCACCGTTCGACGGTACCTCTTCCTGGTCAGCCTACAAAATCCAGTTCGAGGCTGTTATGAAGGCGAACGGCTGGAATAAAAGTCAGGCCATGACTGCTCTCACACTAGGCCTGCGCGACCAGGCCTTAACAGTTCTGGAAGCTCTCGGTGAGGCAGTGACTTATGAGCAACTCCTTGAGGCATTGGAAGCGAGATATGGCGACGCTCACCTGGAACACGTCTTTGTTGCGCAGCTTAAAGATCGCGTGCAGCGCATCAACGAAAACCTGCAGCAGTGGGCTCTAGAGGTGGAGAAGCTGGTGCGAAAAGTATACCGGTCTGTACCTGCGCTCATTGAAGGGAACCTGGTGCGGACATTTATCGACGGCATCCGTGACCTGGAAGTTAGAGCTGCTGTGAGGCTCGGGCACCACGAGACGCTTAAGGACGCCTTGGCCCATGCACTGGAGGTAGAAGCCGTGCGGCAGGATCATCGTTCCCATCGCGTCAGGGAGGTTGCAGCAGCTACAGTTCGCAACAGAGGATACAGCCCTAGGTGCTATGGCTGTGGGGAAAAGGGCCATCTTCAATCCAGCTGCCCTAAGCGAACCCTAGAAAGGGACGGTGAACGATCTCAGGAGGGTAGTGCGGCCAACAGCACCGCTCAGCAGCAGCAGGGAAACGAGTAAAAGCCAGAACTGCGGGGCGGGTGCTGGCTGATGTTAAAAGAGCCCCAAGGATCTCGATCTCACAAACCCATAATGGGAACAGTCTAATCATCAAGGGCGAGGTCAACGGAATGCCGTGTAAACTGACCATAGACACTGGAGCCTCTCGTACGGTTGTTAGTTCCCAACTTATAAGTCAGTTCCTTGGGTACTCTGTCGAAACGATGTCGAGGACTGGTGTCGCAAATGTACAAGTTGTGCGGCTGTAAAGGGACCTCAGACTCGTAGTAGAGGTGCATTGAAGTTGTACAATGTTGGTGCACCATGGGAGAGAATAGCCATTGAGGTGGCGGGGCCGTTTCCAGAGAGTGAAAGCGGTAACCAGTATTTCATGGTTGTGATGGATTACTTCACTAAGTGGCCAGAAGTCTTCGCCATTCCAAATCAAGAAGCTTCAACAGTTGCAGATAAACTAGTTCATGAAGTCTTCTGTCGTTTTGGAGTACCTTTAGAGATTCACAGCGATCAAGGAAGGGATTTTGAGTCTCAAATATTCCAGGAAACTTGCCGAGTTATGGGTACTCATAAAACAAGAACGAATTCTTATCACCCGCAATCTGATGGAATGGTGGAACGATTTAATCAGACATTGGAGAGGTACCTAGCAAAAGTTGAAGACAATCGGCAACGAGATTGGGACAAGCACATACAACCGTTTTTGTTGTCATATCGAAGTTCTGTTCACGAAAGTACAGCAGTGACACCAGCTTTCGCAAACTTTTGAAGAGAATTACGGCTGCCTGCAGACCTGATCACCGGGATACCACCTGATGCCCCACGCAGTATAACCGATTATGCAAATGACTTGCGGAACAAAATGAATGACATTTATGAGCACGTCAGACAATCGGGCCAGCAAATGTCTGAGAAAATGAAAACCCGGTATGACCGCAAAATGAACAATAAAGGGTTCAACGAAGGTTCATTAGTGTGGTTGCACAATCCAGTCCGCAGCAAAGGGAAATCTCCTAAGCTTCAAGCTAAATGGGACGGCCCGTACCGGATTGTAACCAGGATCAACGATGTAATCTACCGGATACAGAAAGGCGCAAGAGGGACTCCTAAGATCGTCCATGTGGATCGCTTGGTGCGTTATTATGGGACCGATAATGCTCGGGACGAGCATGTCTTAGGAGGGGGCAGTGTTGTGTGAATAAGTCAACTAACGCCATCTAGTGTCAGGAACGAGAGCGAGGGGAGCTTTGCAGAGAATGACATCACAAATCTCTCAACCGACAGCGCCAAGTTTCTGGAAAGTCTATTCTCGCACACTCGTCCCTTTGCACGCATTTACCTGAATATTCGGGATGTTTCTTTGCTAATTTAAATAAATAGGCGCTGCAAGATGCGATCGGGGCAGAGTTGAACTCGGCGACACAAGCGAAACTTCGGAGCGGAATTAAGTGAATTTAATTATTAGTGTGTTTAATTATTAGTGTTTTTAACTTTAATTTGTATAAAGTAAATTAAAGTGTTAATTTAGGTAATTTTATCGGCAATTTTTATCGTCACGAACCTCAAGCTCGTAACAATATTATCAAACTCAGTATAAACTATACAGTTAATTGTTTGTATTAGTGAGGATTCAAATCGTACTTCTAATCTTACACTACCATGCTTTATAAGATTCCAATGAGTTGATGAGTTAGCTGATAAATCAGGACTTAAGTCGAATGCTAATAGACAGTAACCTTTGGCATACTGTTCCCAAGAGATTCCATTTCCTTTATTAAGAAAGTGTATGCCAGTTCCCGAGTATAGAATATTGTTACGCACCTAAGTCGATGGCACTAGCGCCATCTAGTGTCAGAGACGAGATCGAGGGGAGCTTTCCAGAAAATGAAATCACTAATCTTTCAACCGACAGCGCCATCTAGTCTCGAACCGAAGAACTACACTTCTAGAAGTTGAAACTCAAACTCTCGGTACCTTGCGCGTGTTTACTTGAATATTTTGGATATTTCGGTGCTAATTTATATTTATAGGCGCTGCGAGATGCGATCGGTGAAGTATTGAATTTGGCGAGACAAGCGAAGCTTCGGAGCGGAATAAAGTGAATTAGTGTGATTAATTATTAGGGTTTTAAGTTTAATTAGTGTAAAGTGAATTAAAGTGTTAATTTAGGTAATTCTATCGGCAATTTTTATTGTCACGAACCTCAAGCTCGTAACAATTGGTGTCAGAAGTGGGATAAAATCATGCCGATTTTACCTAAGGAGGAAACGGAGGGTGTCCGTACCCGAAGTCAACGCCAGCAGGAGACGGACCAAAGAAGATTTGGTGGTGCAACGCCGCAGACGTCGGAGGGCCAGCCACTGGCTGCAGGCCCGTCAGTAGCCCCTACATCTGCAGCACCTGACTTGCGGAGGTGCTCTGATGGTGATGCTGCAGGAGCAGGCTCGCCGACAGGAGGAACAGGCACGCCGATTGGAAGAGCAGCTGCGGGGCGGACAGGAGTAACAGGCCCGTTGGTTGACGCTTAAGGACGCCTTGGCCCATGCACTGGAGGTGGATGCCGTGCGGCAGGATCATCGTTCCCATCGCGTCAGGGAGGTTGCAGCAGCTACAGTTCACGACCGCAACAAAGGATACAGCCGTAGGTGCTATGGCTGTGGGGAAAGAGGCCATCTTTGATCCAGCTGCCCTAAGCGAACTGTAGAAAGGGAAGTTGATCGATCTCGAGAGGGTAGTGCAGCTAACGGCACCATCTGGCGGTGGCAGCCACATCATGCCCCTCACACTAGGGAGATTGCAGCAGTTCGCGACCACAATAAAGGATACAGCCCTACGTGCTATGGCTGTGGGGAAAGGGACCATCTTCGATCCAGCTGCCCTAAGCGAACCCTAGAAGGGGAAGGTGAACGACCTCAGAAGGGAAGTGCGGCTAACATCACCGCCCAGCAGCAGTCGGGATACGACCTTACTATCAGACATCGCAGCGGGAAATCTCATGGCAACGCAGATGCATTGTCAAGAAGACCTTGTTCAGAACATCGCAGCGGGAAATCTCATGGCAACGCAGATGCATTGTCAAGAAGACCTTGTTCAGAAGATCGGAAACATTGTACTAGGCAAGAGAGTAAGGAAGTGGTATCCGTGAGGATGCTCAGGACAGACCACCTCAGCAATGAGTGGAAGGACAGCCTACGACATGCACAGCAGGAAGATCCGGACATCAAGCCGATCCTGGAATGGATGAAGGCCAGTCCTCCAAGCCCAAGTGAAGCGACGTCTCAGCGATGAGTTCGACCACTTAAAGCTATTGGGCCCAGTGGGACAGCTTGCTGCTTCAGGATGGAGTTCTGTGCCGTAAATGGGAAAATGTTCGGGGAGACAACTGTCATTTACAAATGGTTGACCTAAAGCTAAAGTACCGGATGTTCTACAGCTGTACCATAATGATTATTCAGGAGGCCATCTGGGATTTAAACGAACTCTACGAAGATCCGTAGAAACGATGTCGAGGACTGGTGTCGCAAATGTGTAAGTTGTGCGGCTGTAAAGGGACCTCAGACTAGTAGTAGAGGTGCATTGAAGTTGTACAATGTTGGTGCACCATGGGAGAGAATAGCCATTGACGTGGCGGGGCCGTTTCCGGAGAGTGAAAGTGGTAACAAGTACTTCATGGTTGTGATGGATTACTTCACTAAGTGGCCAGAAGTCTTCGCCATTCCAAATCAAGAAGCTTCAACAGTTGCAGATAAACTAGTTCATAAAGTCTTCTGTCGTTTTGGAGTACCCTTGGAGATTCACAGTGATCAAGGAAGGAATTTTGAGTCTCAAATATTCCAGGAAACTTGCCGAGTTATGGGTACTCATAAAACAAGAACGATTTCTTATCACCCGCAATGTGATGGAATGGTAGAACGATTTAATCAGACATTGGAGAGGTACCTAGGAAGAGTTGTAGACAATCGGCAACGAGATTGGGACAAGCATATATACAACCGTTTTTATTGTCATATCGAAGTTCTGTTCACGAAAGTACAGCAGAGACACCAGCTTTCGCAAACTTTGGAAGAGAATTACGGCTGCCTGCAGACCTGATCACCGGGATACCTCCTGATACCCCACGCAGTATAACCGATTATGCAAATGACTTGCGGAACAAAATGAATGACATTTATGAGCACGTCAGACAATCGGGCCAGCAAATGTCTGAGAAAATGAAAACCCGGTACGACCGCAAAATGAACAATAAAGGGTTCGACGAAGGTTCACTAGTGTGGTTGCACAATCCAGTCCGCAGCAAAGGGAAATCTCCTAAGCTTCAATCTAAATGGGACGGCCCGTACCGGATTGTGACCAGGATCAACGATGTAATCTACCGGATACAGAAAGGCGCAAGAGGGACTCCTAAGATCGTCCATGTGGTTCGCCTGGCGCGTTATTATGGGGCCGATAATGCTCGGGACGAGCATGTCTTAGGAGGAGGCAGTGTTACGCGCCTAAGTCGACGGTACTAGCGCCATCTAGTGTCAGAGATGAGAGCGAGGGGCGTTTTCCAGAAAATGACGTCACTAATCTTTTAACCGAGAGCGCCATCTAGTCTCGAACCGAAGAACTAAACTTCTAGAAGTTGAAACTCAAACTCTCGGTACCTTGCGCGTGTTTACTTGAATATTCTTGATATTTCGGTGCTAATTTATATTTATAGGTGCTGCAAGATGCGATCGGTGAAGTATTGAATTTGGCGAGACAAGCGAAGCTTCTGAGCGGAATAAAGTGAATTAGTGTGATTAATTATTAGTGTTTTAAGTTTAATTAGTGTAAAGTGAATTAAAGTGTTAATTTAGGTAATTCTATCGGCATTTTTTATTATCACAAAACCTCAAGCTCGTAACAATATGATATGCTGATGTAAATAAACTATTATAAAAAGATGGTTGCAAAGCTTTTGAAGGTATTTGTGACCAATAATATATAAGCTGAAGGAATTAATACCATAGTTTTCAAAGTTAAATAAATTTTTGTTAAGGGAACCATTATATATAATGCAGAATTGTTCACTAACCCAATTATACATCTCTTGGGTCAATTGTCTTAAGATCATATTATCACACCAAAGAATATATAAACACCCAAAGGAATTGTTAAAACTTCAGCTCGAGTAATAGGATATTTAGGAGTGGTAGAAGCTAAAACTTTTTGCGTGTTGCGTCCGTAATGCAAACTTTAAGTTTTACATCGTTCGATTTAGAATTAAATTAAAACTCTCTCCTAATCGAACTAATTTTACACTCATTTCAACACCATTAATTAAAATTTTTCTTGGTTGAAATTTTCACCATGAAGATTTCAAATCATTTCTACTTCCTTAATTTTACTAACCAATTCCTGTCTTTTAACAAACCCTATATTTTTACCGTCTGTAGAATCCATTTTTCTTGCTATATCCTCATACCAAAGACTACAAGTAAGATGAGATTGCTTAGCAGCAGGAGCATAAAGGGTTTCCATGTATGCCCGATATGCATAGGTATTATTAGGTGGTGACAAGTTTTTGGTTTAAATAAAAATCCACCATATGTACCAGCTATTGGTTCATTTTGTAAATCTGTTATTGTACAAATAGCCCATGGAGATCTATCAATTATTGAAGATATAATAAATATTTCATCACTCTAATTTGATTCATATCCTTTTTAGAAAACATGTTTGTATTTAGTTATACGAACATAATCACCCACATTGAAATTTGCTTTTGGATTTTCCAAAGAAAGTTTGTTTGACCGTCTATCATAAAGATTAGTCCAAACTGTCATATTGTTGGAATTTACATCACATGTGGACATCTTAATACTAAAACTGTGATTATAAGAGTATATTAAATCTTGTGAAACATATATATATACCTATCAATATTATTATGAGTGAAATAGCGCCACATTTGCATTTTCGTTGCGTTCAAGAATACTGGCCCTAATGTCAGGATTGTTAGTGGTATAGTAATTAATCTTTATGGATTTTAAGTATTTTTGTACATCTTCTGAAACAAATTCTGTACCTTTATCAGTTTGTATGTAAGTGTTAAATTATTTTCAGTAAATATATTTTCAAAATATTCTTTATATGCTTTTGACTTTTTCTTTTCCATTAGTCATGCAAAAGCATATTTACTAAATACATCAATAACACAAAATATCTAGGTAAAACCGTCATTATATTGAAAATAAGTTCGCATGTCATTTAAATCAGCTTGCCACAGTTCGTTAGTATTTTAAAGAATGTACCTTACGCGGGAATTTTTTTCAAATGGGTTTATGTAATGGGTATGTTTCTTGTGATTTTAATCATTCCTTTACTTGCTTTTTATCCATTTTACCCTTCATGGCTTTTAATAATTTATCAGTACTCCCAAAACCAGCAGTATTAGATGGATCATAATATATTCTGTTAATTTCTTCTAGTTCGGGGTCCATTTTCCCCAATTAAGCTTTTTACGTATTTTAGTTATAGATTTTTTATCTCTACTGCTCGGTGTAGAAAACTCTATTTTAGTTATATATTTTGTATCTCCACTGTGTAAAAAACTCTTGAACCTCTCAGAGGGTTTGTTCCGATCTTTGGCTTGAATCTGGTTAATAATCTCATAACTCTTTGGATTTCTAATATAAGTAGGCGGTACTTTAATATCTCTTAATGCTTTAGCAAATCTATCCCACTCTATCGGATCACTTCTTTTTAAGGGTCTTAGTGAATCATTTATTAAATTAACAATATTACTTCTAGGAATTTGTTCATTATCATTTATGACTGTGCATTCATTATTCCAATTTTTTTTACTTGTATTTTACTTTTATTTGTTCCAACTAGGTTTAATAATAACCTAACTTTTTATTATATCTTTTTGGTATTAAACTGAGTATTTGAGCTGGTGTGAAAAGTGGATTTGCATCATTTTCTTTACTTTTAATGGATTGATTCTCCTCCAACAAATATTCAGCATCAACTGAAGTTTTAAGATCTCTATCTTTATTTTCAAAAACCAATTTTAGACTCATTTGAATCTTCCTTAGATATTTCAGAATAAATTGGTAATATGAGTGGTTGTTGATCCTCTTCGGTAAAATGAAGGTTTCTTTGTAGTGTTTGTAAATATAACATCCACTTCTTTCAGACTTCCGTCTTACTATTCATAATATTTTGCATCTCAATATCTAATGGAGACCAATAACAATTAACCTAATTTTCTTGTTTTAATATTTCAATCAATCAGGGTTTAATAAGTATCATTTTCTTTGTGTTTTTCATGTTAACTGGCTAATCCACATACTTACCAACTCAATATTGCACTTAATATTATTGGAAAGAAAGCCCCTTCTTTTTGTATAATTATATTTTTTCTTAATTTATGTTTATACTTACACACCAGTTTACGGACTATATTTTTGTGTTTATTCAAATTTTGTTTATCTTGATCTTTAAGAGGTATTTTTCCTTGTAAAAGTTATGAATACATTCGCAAATACAATTTATATCTTCCTCATCACACGTTTTAAATAATGCTCTTTGATATTTTGGTTTAAGCGTATGCAAAGCGTTTAGCAAATGTTAATGCGTTGTAAGTCGACGAAGCATCATTTAGAAATGATTTGAATTGTTTGATTCTTGGTGTATTTAATCCCTTTTCTGGGGACGTAGACTGTACATAAACCATTAAATGGGAAGACATTTGCCTTGATACGACAAAAATCATTGGTATTATATTTTAAATCTTCCATTAAATCCATCCATGCGCCTCTAGAGTTTCATCTCTGTAGGCATCTTCAATGAATTTTGGGTTATCTGGTGAAACTTGTCGTGCTGAATATCTTATTTGAGTTTTATCTCGAGGGTTTTTAAAATATATTATATAACTTGAGTTTAAACAAATGTCTCTTTGATCTTTTCCCTGATGAAACAAATTTAGTGTTAAATAAAATACACTAAGAATCCTGTGATGACTACCTTTCTTAAATATATCCACTATTCTGCCATCAGACTCTCTCATTAGATCATCAATAATAACAAGATGTGGATTTTCAATATTAATCATTATTTGAAATATGGGAATCTGCGAGCGAGATATAATTTTTTTTTTGTTCTGGGACCGACATTAGGTTTAAAATATCATAATCAGTCATTAATTCATGTGGATAAATTCCTTTCCGTTTCAAATGAATGAAATCTTCATCATTATGGTAATTTCTACTTAATTTTTGAAATTAATCATTACTGAGATTTTTTTGCTATTTCTTCTAATTATGATAAAAACTTAAATGGATTTACGAATCACAATATAACTTCATGGTTGTTCATTTTTAATTTTTTGGAAAATAATATTTATTTTTCTATATTTTGAGGGATAAGTTCGACTTTACCATCACAAAAGTTTTTTTTTTTTTATAGAAGAAGGGGCAAACGAACTTGCGGCTCACATGATGTTAAGTGACTACCGCCGCCCATGATCAACCGCAACACCAGGGGAATTGCAGGTGCGTTGCCGGCCCTTTAGAAAGGAGTAAGTTCTTTTCTTGAAGGTCCCCAGGTCGTATCGGTCCGGAAAAATCGCTGATGGTAAACTATTCCACAGAGAGGTCGTACGCGGAAGAAAACTCCTTCTGAAACGTACAGTGGTGGACTGCCAAACATCCAGTTGGTGTTGATGGTATCGGGACGTTTGCCGCGTAGTGCGTTCACGAAATTTGGCGGCTGGGATTAATCCGAACAATTCCTCAGAGCACTCCCCGTGATAGATGCGATAAAATACGCAAAGAGACGCAACATATCTTCGCTACGCCAGTGAATCGAGCCGATCGAAAAGCACTCGGTCGTCGACGATTCGAGCCGCTCTGCGCTGGCAATGCGGTCAAGTGGAAGGAGCTGGTACTGGGGAGTTCCAGCCCAGAGATGGGAACAGTATTCCATGTGCGGCTGAACCTGCGCCTTGTAAAATTGCAGGCGGTGTGCCGGCATGAAATACCCGCTCTGCTGAGCAAGCCAAGCTTTTTAGAAGCCAATTTGGCCTTCTCTTCCAAGTGACCACGAAACTGCACCTCACTCGATATGTCGACGCCGAGGATTCCGATACTAGTTGAGGCAACAAGGGGAGTGCCTTGAAACTGAGGAGATACGACAAAGGGGTTCTTTTTACTCTTGTGTCTAACTTGTGTCTCCTGAGGGTTAAACTGGACTAGATTTAGTCGCCCCAAATCCGAGACTCCATTCAGCAAAGACTCGACTTCAGATAAAAGTTTGTCCCGGTACTCGCAGACGTTTTCCCGAGAAATATTGGCACGGCCGGTGTACAGAGCATCACCAGTGCTGTCATCTTCATAGCAATGAATGTTACATATCATTGATGTGCAGAAGAAACAGCGTTGGCGATAGCACGCAGCCTTGTGGAACACCAGCATTAATAGGCTTGTAATCGGAGCTTTCACCGTCTACAACGACCTTGATGCTGCGGCCTTGATCTACAAGAAAGATGGTGATCCAATTGCATAATTTCTCGGGAAGTCCATAGGAAGGGAGCTTCGAAAGAAGTGCTTTGTACCAAAGCCGATCGAAGGCCTTCACAATGTCCAAACTAACGGCCAATGCCTCCCCCTTGGACTTTACTGCCTGCGCCCATCTATGAGTTAGGTAGACCAGAAGATCACCAGCTGATCGACCACGGCGAAAACCGCATTAGCGATCACTAATCAGCCCGTGATCCTCAAGGCACCTCTTGAGCTGGCAGTTTACAATGGACTCCATTATTTTGGAGAACAAGGAGGTGATGGCGATAGGCCGATAGTTGGACGGGTCTGAGCGGTCGCCTTTTTTAGGGATCGGGTGGACGAAAGCCGTCTTCCATGATTTTGGGACTACGCCTAGGGAGTAGGAGTACCGGAAAAGACGCATTAAAACCGGTGCCAACTCTGGAGCACACGTCCTCATCACAATTGGGGGGATACCGTCCGGCCCACTCGACTTGTGGATATCCAGAGAGAGGAGTGCTTTGCGAACCGAGCGCTGCGTGAACTACACTTCCGGCATGGAGCACTCACACTTCGGAATGGTCGCCGGCGTACTCCCCCCGTTATCGAGTGTCGAGTTGGACGCAAAGAAAAAGCCTAGCAGATTGGCTTTCTCCTTTGCGGTATGGGCCAGTGTGTTGTCCTCCCTGAGCAGAGATGGAAGAGATGGCTGACAGAAATTCACCTGGACAGCCTTGGCGAGAGACCAGAATGCACGAGTTCCAGAAGGAAGGCGAACTAATTTCTCGCCAATTCTGCCTATGTGTTCTGACTTTGTATGTTCTGACCTTGCCATGGCAATGACTCTTTTGAAGGACCTGGAGACGGAATTATACTTCTTTTTTAGTGCGCTAGTATTTACATCCCGGGACGTTGATGCGTCAGCCCAGGCTTGGTAGCACTCCTGCTTATAGCATGATGCTATTTTACAGGAGCAACCAAACCATGGCTGAGATTTGCCTCCGATGGGCACCACAGAGGAGGGAATAAAAAGTTCCATACCCTGAAGTACAACATCAGCGACAGAATCTGCAACAACGTTGGGATCATCCGGCGAAAAGCAAACCCGACCCCAATGGTAGGGTGCAAAGAAAGACCGCATCCTATCCCAATCGGCTGACCTATAGTGCCAAACGCGGTGGCAGCCTGCAGAATGCAACTGAGATTTCAGCGTGAATGGCACCGCACTCCGGACAAGACAATGGTCCGAGGAGCCTAAAGGGGCGTCGACGGAAATCTGATATCCGTCCAGGTGCGAGGTCAGCAGAGGGACCAACAGGGAAGGTGCATGATCCTCCATATCTGGAATCCGAGTAGGTGAAGTAACCAGTTGTGTCAGACTATACTCTAAGGGAAAATCATGAACAGATCTCCCCGCATGATCGGTTAAAGTTTAATGCATGAACAATAAAATGAGCATCATACTGACTAAGTTTGTGTTAAAAATATTGGTATATGACGTGGTGCTCTTAACTTCGAGCTACACGATTCTAAAAGCTGCTGCTAATTCACCCGTAGACTGAGTATCATCAGCTTCCCTAATCGCATTTAATTCCACCACTGGATTCATTTTTCAGGTCGAAATTTCCAGAACGAAAGTGGAATCTGATGGTGTGTTCGTATGTTGTATGCGTCCCAAAATCGTCGATATTGCGATCCGCTTGTGCCACGTTGCTGCCACGACGGTATTCATATTCATATTTTTATCCATAATGACGAATACTCATTTTTAATAAAACATCTTATAGTTATGTCTGTGTTAAATTATCACAAAATTGATCTCTTTTTTCATAAAATGTTCCTGATAAATGTATCAATTAATACCTATGAATTGATACCATTTTAGATCAGTTATATCCTCTTCATTAGAAACAAATTAATTCTTCTAGACTTTGCGCGAATTTATTTGTTTTAGGTTTATTGTTATGGACTCAGCCTTTTCTCTCTTTTCTTCCTTCAAACCGATCAATCTGTACAAATTAATCAGATAATCGCGCCAACTTCCTTCGTCTACCTCTGCGTGAAACTAGACGTACTCAAAAATAAAATTAATTTTATAAAAATTATAAGTAGATTTGAATTTCACAAAGCATTCCTGTGAAATCAAAGCCAAGTGGCTGGCTTGATAAGTCGAAAACTTTTCAAGTATTCGCAGTAGATATTTCTGTATGGTAACTATAAATTGCGGCCTTTTACATTAAAATTCTGATAAGTTATTTTATTCATCATGTAAAATCTGCACGATTTGTACGATTTTGGTTAAAATACTATATAATAGAATATTCTTAATTAATTTAAATTATTCAACATCATCACAGCCCTTCACGAATCCGCTTTAGAACATAGGCCTACTCCAAGATTGGGGGATAGCACAAAGCACGGTCCTGGGCCACCGGTATCCATCAACTTTATGCATGTCGTACCAGGTCGTTACTTCATTTAAAATAGGCCGTCCTTTACTCTCTGTAAAGAAAGTCTCTAAATACTCTCAAAATAAAGAAAAAGTAACGTATTCGTAAAATAATGACGTCCTTTTATCATTCCATTTATTACTTTCTACTACTTTTTAATTCTTTGTGACTTGAATAAGATGTGTCAGTTTTTACTTAATTGTATCAGAAGGAAGGGAATCTACCACTCTATTTCATCTCGTAGGTGTCGCAGGGAGCCAATATATTTGAAATTTCTGGAAAATAATTTGGCTTGTAACCATAGGCGGTAAAACCATTGAAAAATAAATCACAGCAGTCGAATAATTTACTTGTTCGATTTCTTTTTGTTATAAATTATGCAAAGCGTAACTTGAGATGGCTCTACTAAAATCGGACCACTGTTCATTTTTCTGCAGCTTGTGACGGAACAATAGGCACTTCGGTTACAAAGCTTAAGATTTAATCAATAATCTATTATTAACCTGCGGCGTAGAATTTTGTTAAAGCGGTTATTTTTTGATATTTAGGTTTTTTCTTTTACCTTGACATTCTAAATAAGTTATTAATAATTAAATATTTGACTTGATGTGTTCTAAATGAACTCGTCGATTGTAATCGGATGAACCACTAAGGTGGCGACCATAAATTACGTGAGATGTTTAAGTGGGGGAGGGGGTCGAGTCGAATCTCATCTAATCTTACGTTGGAGAGAAGAGGGCTCTGGGCAAATATCACGCATTTTTTTCTGAAAGGAACAAAAAATAAATTATACTATTTTGGTCCATTTAATCCAGATTGTACATGCTTATGATTTAATCTTAAGCTTATATGGTAATAATACGATTATCGTATTCTATTTTAAAATTTTTATTACACTCATAACTTTTAGCAATATTGATTACTAGTCTTAACTAGTCGTAAATAAAAGCAATTTTTTCTTTCTTTTTACAATAACAATCCAACGTGTTTATTACGTAAGAAACCCACATTTTGAAAAATCTCACGTGAGATTGGGGAATGGGGGAGGGGGTTGAATAAAATCTCACATCTCACCAGCGGGAGGGAGGGACAGAAAATTTAAAAAAAACACCTCACGTAATTTAAGGCCCCCTATGAGAAAAATACATTCAATTAAAAACTAACTGCAAGACACTATTCTTACTTTAGAGATAATATATATCTGATGCCGTGGCTACTCACTGGTCAACGAACAATTTTAATCAAACTAATTATATGAATCCAATACACCGATATTTACGTTGCTTAATTTGTGCGAATTTTGACAAGACCAAAGGTGAGATACAGAGTGGGGTGCAAGCTCACAGTTCGTATCGGAGTAAAATTTGGACACAAATTTAAGGCCAATGTCATCGAAAGATTTTTTAAATTTTATTTTAAATTTCATTTACTTTCACTGTCGAACATCAACATCGGTCCGTTATAGCCTACTAAGGTCCACTGCTAAACATAGCTCTCTTAAAAGCTGCTGTGTTAGATTGCCTCGTAGGGAGGATATTTGCCTTGGTAGGCTTACGCTTACGCTTGGCAAGCGGGTTGGTAACCGCAGTTTATTTTAATTTTTAGTCGTTATTATAAAGACGCTGGTGCCCATCTCTTGATTGTGTGGTGACGCTGTCGTCGTGCCGCAAGCGAAACACACCGAAGCCTAAATCACGCTATCAAAATTCTGAATCATAAACAGTATATATAGAACATCTCCAAACTAACACGTGGAGTGTTGGCCGCTCCCCGGGCAGAATACCTTGCCCGGCGGGAGATCTCCTCTTTTCCTTCCACGGCCACAGTCGTGACCCCGACGTGATCTGAACATGCAACCAACAACCTTCGGAAACTTCAAGCTTCATCATCGTCATAGAATACCCCACCCGTTCGCTTCGAGCAGATATCGTCTGTAGTCTTCATATCCTGCAAGCCATCTAGCTTCACAAGGTTCATCGCAGCACTGGAATAATAATGCTTCCTATTCCTTCAAGCTACTCTCTGCGCTACAGTGTTCGGCAGGTCTCTGAGCCTTACTCGCCTCTACTTCACGACTCTTTTGCAGATTACTTGCCTTCTTCTCGACTCACCGCAGACTACAAGGCAATCCGGTCTGAGCAGGGGGGTGATGTGACGGCGCTGTCGTCGCGCCGCAAGCGAAACACACCGAAGTCTAAATCACGCTATCAAAATTCAGAATCATAAACAGTATATACGGAACGTCTCCGAACTAACACATAGAGTGTTGGTCGCTCCCCGGGCAGAACACCTTGCCCGGGGGGTGATCTCCCCTTTTCCTTCCACGGCCACAATTGTTTTGCTCTGTCGCCATTTGCGATACCTTCGGAATGACATGAGGTAGCGGATATTCTTACACCGCGACTACACGGTTCACATCAGTCACTCAGCAATTAATAATGCAATTAAGAGTTTCGTACGAATACTTTAATTTGCTCCCATTTTTCTTGCGCCTTATAAAATTTATGACATTACAAGTTAGTACAAAGTTCATTTTATTTTTAGTTTATTTCACTAAAAGTAATTACTCAAAGTATTACATTAAAAATCCAGTACAATAAGATATCAGAAGAAAATTCAGCATTGCTGTTTTAATATTTCAGAGTGATTTTAAATAACAAAAGCAGTACGTTGTGCTGATTACAGTCTTTACAAAGATTACTTAAGTTTCATCAGCATGGGCATTTCAATAAAATGCAGAAAATACAGAAAAAAGCGAGCGAGCCTTACAGTAGTCGCATAATATGATGTATAACATCCGACATCTCATTATCAATAAGTTATATTGTCTGTCCGCTAAGATAAAATCGGTACTCCTGGAAGCGCACTTATTATTTTGCTTTTATTTTATTACTTTTTATTGTTTTTTAAATAAATGATTCCAAGAATAAAATATAACACTACTTTATTCTTATGGTTAATAGTACTATTTTCTTCTTATGGTCATTGTTTATAAAAATACAAATTTAAACAATAAACACAAGTTCGGTTGCAAAGAATTTTTCACTAGGGCGCTTCGTTTTAATATAACAAATTTTCCTGCGAATGTACGCCAAACGCGCTGACCTTTGATGTCACGGCGGCGCCTTTGACAAGATGTGACACGTGCTAAGGCGCCGCGACACAATGGCGATCCTATCTAAGTAAACAGACCAAATTTCATAAAAAGTTAATGTAGTGTCGACAGCGAGACCCTACTAACGCATCAGGGCGCATTTAGAGTCCCCGCAGACTACAGACGTTCATTAGGCTGATAGTTTGGTCGGCTGCTTAATCAGTATGAAGGGGTATGCAAATGCGCACATTACAGCGATTCAGTATCGGCTGATAAAAAAAAATAGGGGGCTTCACAATTGCCTTCAAACTAAACCACAAGTATCTGCGAACTATCGGCCGACCGCTTGATCAGTACGGCGCTCCTTCCCGCACGTACACTCGCCGATTATTTCATCGGCCGACTCAGCCGATAGCCTAAGTTTACTCCGCGTAGCTTGCTACATATTTATTTATCTATGGCTCCGCGTTGTATGCGGGAAAGGTCATGTGCGTGGGTGAGCATGCATAATGGTTTCGAATTCGTTACTGCTTATCGAAACGTATACTGAAAACCTAATTCAGGAAATTGAATAAAGAACTTAAAAGGCTACTCTGATTCTTCTTCTCCTTTGTATCAAGTAAACAATAATTATATTTCTGGGCACCCTTCCACGCGTTTGATCTCTTCACCAACTCCAGCGAATGTATCAATCGGCCGACTGTTGTTTGGCTAGTCTGCGCACCCACGTCCAACCCAATTTTTTGAAGTTTTGTTGGCCCAGTGTGGGCACTAACAGCCCAATCCGATCAAACTATCAGCCGATATTTTTTTTTATACAAAAGCCACTTTTGAAGAAAAAAGATTGTTATTTAATTTCATTTTACAGTATAAAATACAATGCAGTTTGAAAAAAAAGGACGTTTCAAGAAATACTTGGAAGTTTCTTTACAATACATTAAAATGTGAAATGTCACTAGATTGTGTAGAAGTATTTATGCGCCATAATAAAGTAACGAATATGTATGAAATAAAATATACAATGGAAAATATAGGTTCTTTTCTAATTTTTGGAGCATATGGAGCAGAAGAGGTCCCGCCGCACGTGTCAGCACAGCGAGAAATTATAATTGCGATGTAAACTGCCTTATCCCACCACCGCAAAAGGATTAGATAACTAGTAGAGTCGCCTTGCATTCTTTCTACTTACGAAATGTTTTCTTTAAATATCTGATTTATATTTTTTAAATTTCAGCTATAAAACTTTTACGACTTCGCTTGAATTTCATTACAAACGCCATGTACGTCAAGTTGTTTTGCTTTTATTGCGTCGCAAGTATTAAGAGACTTACGGGATTTTCTTGTTATTTTCCACGTCTACATGGTAGGACACGAGACACGTGGATTTACAGTCTCAGAAAGTTCTTTTTCGCTTTAGGAGACTTTGATATCACATGCAATCTATATCCATATAATGTATATTATACGTAGTGGTAGAACTATGCTACAGCTGTATTATTGTTGTAACACGAATGTGCTCCGCCGGCTCAACAGCTCGACCGGGGTAGGACCACGCTCTTACAGAATACCAGCGTAAAATAGCAGCTTAACACTGCTGTGTTTTGTATGGTGTGTCCGGAGAACTTTTTTTTATTGGAAACGGGGCATTGCATATTAGTCCTCAGGGGTGACAACGCATCTGCGTTTTGATATTTAATCGAGGATAGTTAAGATGTCTATAGGCCACATATATTTACCATCAGGTGAACTATGTGCTCGTTTGTCACCCTTATATATACCTATGTACGTTTATGTATGTTACGAATCTCCCTTCCGCAATCCCGAGTAAACGTTGTTTCTTTTTTATTCCAATACAATTCTAATTGTAAAGTATTATTTCGACGATTATCGTATGTAAATTATAATGAGACCAAGGTTTATTGGTAACTGAAGCTTAATATTTATTTGCTATTTATTCTGTTTCTTTTTATTTTCCTGTTTATTTTTTTTTAATTATACGCTAAATAAACGTGTGAGAAACAGACACAAACGTATACCTTCTACACCTTCTTGGGTATCTGTAAGAGGGTGGATGTGTGCGTCATCACTCATCATTGAAATTTATTGATGTATATAACTTTTGTTGCTTCCGATATTTTTATAAGCAAATGTAAAAAGAGTCATGTGTAAGTATATACACATTTAATGTATTAAATATAGAGACATAATCTTGCTATGACATACATACGTAATACGTTACGAAGAAATAAAAAGAAGGACGGTTCTTACCAAACGTGTTTATGATTACGAGGGTGACACTGCAAGTTCTTATAAAATCAAAAACTGAACAAACTAGCTAGTTATGAGTTTTATTATTTATATCTTTTCAAAATACTGTCCATTTACATCAATATATCGCTGCGTTCGATGGAACCACTGAGAAAAGCACTTTGCTCACTCGTCCTTAGGAGTACTTATCTTCGACGCAGCCACTGCTTCGTCGGACTCCACAAAACGTTTTCCTCGAAGGTTTTCTTTTATTTTCGGAAATAAATAAAAATCGCAAGGTGCGAAGTCGGGGCTATAGGGCTGGTGACCCAGTATTTCCACGTCTGACGCCGCCAAGTAGTCAATTGTTTGCTTGACGGTTTGCGACGAGGCGTTGTCTTGGTGAAGGAGGATCCTACTGCGTGGTTGTTTCTCCCGTACTTTGTTCGAGACAAGTGGCAAACAATTGTTAGTGCACCACTCTGCAGTAACTGATTTTCGACCTGTTCTTCCGACCTCTTTTCGCTTTAGTTGACAACTCCTCGGAAGGAAACACCCAGTCAGTAGTCTGTCTCTTAGTTTCAGGATCATAACAATATAATCTAGCTTTCGTCCCGTAACTATGTCGAGCACAGCATTCGAGTCACCCCCATTAAATATGAACCATTTCAGGACACCAATCAATACGGCGGAGTTCTTGGGCCTATGTCAAATTATGAGGTATCCACCGGGCACAAAGCTTCCTGACCGCTAAATGTTCATGGAGGATTTTGTATACTTGACTCATACTGATGCCTAAGCTTGTCCAATTCTGCTAATAAGTCACTCTTTTATTAGTCTCTATCATACGCCGTACAACACTGATGACATCGAATGTCATAAAAAATCATTGTACGAAAATTTTCTCGCGTTAAATTCACGCTAACGTGACACCGACAATTTTCAATTTACCGCCAAATCGTAAACAAATGAAAAATAAATAAAATAGGTAAATACACAGTGATGTTGGCAAGGAGTCCCATTTTCAAAATTTTAACTTATTATTTTATTATATAGTTTACAAGTGGCCGGTTCTAAAAACTTTCAGTGTCGTTCTCGTATAAATTAATGTTACTACGACGATTCTGCCAATTCATTAAGTAGGTGTACCCTTAAGTAACATTACGCAACTTTCGTCTTCAAAGCTGACCTGATTTCGAGAGGAAGTGCGCTCAAAACGAGAATAGATTGCATAGAGAAAGAAGAATGGACAAGTCCAGAGCTATAGGAGAAATTTGAAACTCCGTACTGTTAAAACAATAGGAGGTAGAGCTATTGTTTCCAATCTGTGGATCATCCGATGACTACCAATTAATATAGACTGACACTTCCATGTGTTGACCATTAGGACTTCTCCTTGATAATCATGTCTACCACCGCTGTATATTGTCAATATTCACTTGTGTTTACAGTTGCAAGTCATCGGCATATAGATGATACGCAGACTGAAGTCTGAACTAGGTATGTGGCCTTAGTGCCAAAAAATAAAATCACAAAGTATGAAAGGTAGTGCCTTATTTGAGGAATTCCTCAAATAAAGTGCTACCTTATTTTACTACCTTATTATATTATTAATTAATAAATTTTATATTTACACCATAAAAAGTCTGTAGTGAATTCGGAGTTAAACTCATCGCAATCATCGCGTCATCTACCGAAAAGGGCCGATCATCCGCGAAGCCAGCTACTTTATATATATATATATATATATATATATATATATATATATATATATATATATATATATATATATATATATATATATATCCTCGATCACGAATCAAAATGTATATGCATTGTCATCCGAGTCTTTTCCAGTAAATAGGGTTTCCGGTTCTCTCTACTCACCATACGAAAAACGACAGCATTACGTCGAGCCGATCCATTCATACTACAACTATAATACTAATACAGCTGCAGAATGGCTTTAACCAATTCAGTATTTTTATTATTTTTATTTGTTATTATAGTATGTTGATATATGTGAGAGACGTTGCTGCACATCCGTTTTATTTCCTTCTTTCGTCTCTTACGGCACCCACGGACGATATGGGGTGGTGGATATTTTCACACCGCCACTACACTTTTCACTAAATGACAGTAGAAAAGTAGTATAATTATTATAATTATATATACAAAAATAAGTAAATTGCTATTTGCTAAGCCACTGTAAGCCAAAACATTAGAAATGCTATATTCAAAAAACTGTAAGATTAGGGCAAGACATAATTTTCAAGTCGGGTGCTGTTTATTTTCAATTCAAATATCATACTCGACTGAGTTTCCCTTAATTACCAATTACTCCCTTCAATCCTATTTCTGAGTAAATGCGAAAATAAGTTTAAGAAAATTAATTATTAAACATTCTTGCTTTATTTATATTATTTTTTAAAAGTTCAAGTAGACACCAAATAAGTGTAAAAACAATTAAGTAAATACCGAATATGTATAAAATAAAGTGCTTAAAAACTTTTTAGTTTCAATTGCAACATATAATAACATTGCAATTTTTTGTAGATATTAAATATAATGGGTCTCTAGAAAAAGAATGGTAGAAAAGTCTTGTTTTTTTTATTTCTAGCAATACTTTTCATGAATATATTATTCACAAAAAGCTTTTTGATCCATTTATGTTGTGATATGTTAAGTGTACAAAGAATTCTTACAATAGAGTACAGTATCTTTCATTTTTCCCAACTCTGTTAATACTCCTTAGGCCTTCACCTAAAGCCAGGAAGAAGCACTGGAGGCCCGGAGTGCTGCATGGTGCGCATACCTGTCGGCAAGATTGGCCCTGCGTCGACTCCTTGTCCGCAGGACTCCGCAGGGCTTTGAGACGGCTGACCCTCCGGTAGCACACTACCTGGTGGTGCGCAAAACGCCAACGAAGAGTACTTACAGTGTCGTACTTGTACGGCTCCCAAGAACGGCCCATAGTTATGGGTTGCGAGGAATACCCGGGTAATGGGGGACTCCCCGAGGCCCGAACCTGCATGGGATAAATAAGAGTAGTCCCATAGCAGACGACAATCAACGAGGGAATAGAGATTACACCTGTGTTTGCGCAAAAAGTCGTCACACACATAGCTATTCTCCATTAAGACTGGCTGTCGTGACTAAAATCGATCTGAAAGACATTATTATTACTGTAATAATATATGACCATAATTTTAAAAATAGATACTGGCCGTATAAAAGTATATAAATGTGATTTTGTCTTGGATCATCAGATTTCTGTATTCTAACCTCAAATTGAGGAGCCGTGATAGCTCATTGGCTAAACCCTCGCTATAAATTTCACAGTACGCAAGCAACTCGGGTTCGATCCCGGCGACACCAATGAAATTGTGAATTGCAATTTTAAGTTCTGATTAACGCGTGATCGACGGTGAAGGAAAATATCGTGAGGAAACCTGCATATCTGAGAAACATATTTTCGAAGATATGTGAAAACCCTCTCAGAAACGAGAGAAGGCTTGTGCCCAGCAGTGGGACTTATGTAGGTGGTAACTTTAACTTTTAAACTCAAATTAAAGGACAACTTACGAAGGCGGTAAATTAAGTTAAGTTTATTACGAGAAATCCTCTACCCTGTGTTTTGTGTTGAGAGCAAAATGCACGCTGAAAGCGGGAATAAGGGGATGGCTGAGAGGAGGATATTGTGGACGTCTGTGGATTCCATTACTATGATGAGACAATCGTGGACAAAGATTGGAATAGGCAACGAAAGTTTGGCTTAGATCTATCGTTAATGGTCCATGGTGTTAGTCATATATAAATCCTTACTCGACTTTCAATCAGATTCACGTATTTAATGAATACCTAACGATATGGTATGAGAGACACTAAAAAATCTCGAGAATCAGGACTTTAGAAAAAAATAAATCTGTATTTGTATGTATTTTTTAAGTTTCAGTTATAAACATTTTTTGCTACATACGCAAGTTAGTTCAAGTCATTTTGCTTTTATTGCATTTCAAGTTGGGTGTTTATCCTACTCGCAAAAGGTTTGCTTTAAGTATCAAGCTGTATTATTAAATTTAGGTTATAAAACTTTTATGCTACATACGCGTTACTTCAAGTTGTTCTGCTTTTATTGCATTTCAAGTTGTTTTAAGAGACTTACGGGATTTACTACCTATTTTTCATGTGGAAGGACACGAGACACGCGTGTCTAAATAAAACGTGTATAAATCGTGTCACGTATACTGTAATTATTTGTCATTTGTAACAAGCATAAAGTATTTGGGAGTTATTGTTGATGAAAATCTTAGCTGGGTCCTAAAAGTAATTTGTTTTGCTTTAGCGAGTAAAACGAGGAGGCTAGTTTATATATTTAAAAATGAACGAGATGTGGCTAGTTATTATGTTTTTTTGCTAACTCATAAGTTCTCGTATAGATGAGAACATTATTTTAAATTGTATTTGCGTCTGCCCAACAAAGACACCTCATACTACTAGAGCGTGCGCAACGCGCCGTTCTAAAAGTGCTGGGAAAATGATGCGGTTGCCTTTTAAATACCCCATATATGACCTGTACAAGCGTTGCGGTATGCTATCAGTAGGTAAATTATTGTTATACCTGTATCTTCGTAGACATCACCGTCATTCTGTGCCTTATCCTCCTAAAAGTAATAAACGAGTAACAAGATTACCCGTACCTAGGGTCAGGAGTAAGGACTGTGTTTGCAAGAGGAAGCTACAACTTTTGTACACCAATGCTCTATGATAACTTATTCAACAAAGTTAAAACTGTTATTAATCTTAATTACCACGAATTAAAAAAAATCCTAAAACAAACTCTGAATTACGATGCGACACATACACACACACACACACACACACACACACACACACACACACGCACGCACGCACGCACACACACAGGCACACACACACACGCACGCACGCGTGCACGCACGCACGCACTCACGCACGCACGCATGCACGCACGCACGCACTCACGCACGCACGCACGCACGCACGCACGCACGCACGCGCGCACGCACGCACGCACGCACGCACGCACGCACGCACGAACGCACGCGCGCACGCACGCACGCACGCACGCACGCACGCACGCTCTCAAGCACGCACGTACGCGCTTGCGCACGTACACGCACGCAATTTCGCTATTTTACAATTTTGATAATTATTCCAGAACCACTGCTTTATATTGTCTTTCATGCCATATGGAGGTGACATAGTCAATTGTTGTACCATAAGACATGTTCTTTTCACTTGCATTTACTGTAAAACACATTCCCTACATGTGTTTCTACAGCTTTCAGCCTTTTTATTTTGCACACATTTCGCAAATTTGAGACCATTAATAGATTAAGTCTAAGCTCAAACCACTCGCTGCACCGATTTTTTAAAACTTTCTGATGAGCATTAAGGTTACATTTTTTTCAATCTTACGCCAATTGTATTGAAAAGTTTTCTTTGCTAGATAGACTGAAAAAATCTAGTGAAACGTACAGTGGTGAACCGTCAAGTATCCAGATGGTGTGGATGGTATCGGGAGGTTTGCCGCGTAGTGCGTTCATGAAATATGCAGCTGGGATTAAGCCGAACAATTCCTTAGACAAATAGACAACCAAACTTGTTTATATTTATTACTACCCAAAATATTTTATATAATACGAGTATGCTTTGATGTAGGTAAAGTTATGTCCTGTTATGCCTCATTAGTTAGTAAAGGGCAGTTATTACATAATTTTGTTCCATATGGTTACATAATGATATGAATATATTTCCTCTAATCTAAAATTCAAACCGAATACCGAAAAGTGATTGTTAATTATTTCCAATGTTTCTTTTTATCTCGTTTGATCCCCGAATCTAATCTGTTTTAGTGTTTATTTCATTCGATCTTATTTTTAAATTAAAAACAATTTATATGGCACGTGAGAAGGAAAACTTTAGGAACGTAATTTATAAAATGGTCGGCTTTTAGATTACTAAATTCAGAAGTATTTTACAGTCACTTTTTGTGATATACAATGGTTATTTTTAAAGATTGTCAAAGCTTACAAAAACTATTGAATGAATGTATATGCTGCCTTCCACTGGAATAAGAACCCATATGAGCAAACGCAGACACTTATTAAATATAGTGGAATAGTCATTACCATATTATTATGGTGGCAGTTTATGAAAATCCACCACTCCATCGCGTTCTACTATGTGTCCAAAGAGGTGAATATAGGGAAGGCCGGAAATCATGCCGGTATACTTTTTTCGTATTCGTTCGTATTCTTTATGCTAAAAGCAGGCCAGCCACAGGTAGACGCACCACATGTGTGACATTTGGTAGAGCGGACATAATTCCTCCTACCAAGCACGACGATTAAATCAAATCCTTCCTACAACAAGAGCAACCCATCTCCAGCAGTGTAACATATAACAATACAATGATAACTATACAATACCCTTTATTGAACACTAAGAAAATAACATAACAAGAAACAAACAAAGAGAAAAACAAAAGGTGGTCTTATTGCTATGCATCGTTTTCTTCCAGACAACCTAAATAGGATGTAAAAATAACTGAAAAGTTAAGTAATGGGTAGAGTGCATTATAAATAGTATTATAATCTATAAATATAAGAGTGAATTAATAAACATGCTGGAATTTACTTAATTGACAGACTAGTGTTTATGTAAGGTGTATACAGTATATAAGATGAATGAGTGCAGTTGAGATGCAAGGGAAAGTTAGTGTACGAAACAAACCCAATGAAAGTCGATCTAACACTGAATTTTAAAGAATTATAAATTGATGTATAGGCAAAAGTACGGAAGTTACATGATTTCACAAGTGACAAATGCATTGTTTCTGCGTGACCTAAATAAACGAGTCATTGAATTAAAATCACATAAAATATGTGCGGATACCCGTACATTCTGCCGGCCCAAAAGAGGGAAAACTATAAACACAAAGGTACTAAGAATGTAAAAAAAAATATGATAACAATTCAAAAATAATATAACGAATTCCTTTAAATATTTCATCACTGCACTACACTTGTGATGGAATGTCCAGTCGCACGGATCGCGGTCTCGTCCTTGGCGCAGGTTCCTGGTCTCCGCTCGTGACTGCCGCCATAGGAATGGAGATTACGAGAGTGTTTGCCGTCATGTTCAGTGCTCTCTTGGTTCTGCGACATCGTATAATGATGTAAATGGATGCCGCTAGTATGATCAATCCCAGTATTGTGTACATAACTGAATATTGATGTATGTCATGTACGCTGAGTGGTGCGCTTTCTTGTTCTTTGAGGTTTGTAATCTGAGCCTTCATGCGACGCCACTCGTATCCATGGTCTTCAGATGTAAATTGCTCGAAGCCTGAAGTAGTATTTAGGATGGAATTCAATATGGAAGTGTCTGATGGGATCGGTATGTCCTCTTGAACTTGAACTTGGCTCAAGTAGTTGTTGTGACCAAAAACAGAAAAGATGTCACTCTTGATGGTACAACCTTGACCGATTTGTAGTAAGCCATTCCCGGTCAGTGACTTCATTATCATTCCAGTGTCAATGCAAAATATGCGCACTGTGCATTTCCCACAGCAAGAGAATAGCCACCTGTTATCGCATTGTAACTTAATCCATCGCTCGCGACACGGCGCCTCCTTTGTATGACACAGTATTTTATCGTGTATGCTCAAGTTACAAATTGCTTGTTTTATTTGTAACTCATAAATCGGTTTATCTATAGAGCATAACAATCCGTTTGTCTGTGTATGGACACAATTTTGAATGTTGGATTCTGATAGTGTGAGGAGCAGGTCTTTTTGCAGATTGAATGCGATATAGGGTGTTATAAATTCCACAATGTAGTTCTGCTGCGGAAGACTTATAGCCTTATCCAGCTCAAAGGTTTCCTTGTTGACCAGAGGAATCTTGATTTCGATAATCAGATAAGAGTTGCTCAGGTCACCACTTATCTTCATCAATTTGTATATTTCCCTAAAGTCGTGAATATGGGCAGGCAAAGTCAGGTCATTTGGTATGTGTCTGTATATAATATTGAGCTGCTCTTCCAATTGTTCTGGTGGCAATAAGTGAGCGTCCATATGACCATTTGCAAGGTCTGTTACGGTGTTAATAACACTTTCCTGCATGTGCCGAACGTTAGTGATAATAATCATGGCTGACATGGATGCTGACAGGATATGTAGCTCGTCGTTATTCATTTTCTCTATTCAGTTGGTAGTGAAGGTTATATTCTGTAGGTATTTCTAAACCAATCCAAACTGCTTGTTCATGATGGCTTCGTTTCTTTGAAGAATATTGTACTGTGCTTCTATGACACTTGTTTGGTTTCGAAGCAGAAGTTGTAGGTGATTTTCGTTCATAGAAATTTTTTCTATGTCCCTTTCATATTTCTTCGCGAAACGCTCGTCCAAGACACCGAATAAGGAATGGGCCACATATCCCACACCATTGATCAGTCCTCTTTTTTGTCTTCTGTGAACACCGTTCTTGAGTATCTTGTTGTGATGTTGAATTTCGGATATTTCATGTTGCAGCTGATATATGATACTCTTGTGTCGTACTGGAAGCGTAATGCCGTGTAGGTACTCTACCAAGTGACCGACGTAACTTTTCACGTGACTTAATGCTGACCAGTATGTACTCATATTATAGTACACAATTAATTTCCATTCATGTCGTATAAGATTTATGTCATACATTTTGTCAAAATAAATGTTTTGGTTGTTATCCAATGCTGATATGTTGTATGAACATTGGCTAGGGGTGAACAGACATAGGAACAGCATCACCACCATCGTAAAGAATGTTCTGACAGGCCTTCTCGTCGTGCGCCCGTCGTGCGCCTTGGTCGTTGTTGTTTTGCTTGCGAGTCAGCTGTTGTGACGTCATCACATGTAGATGATTGAACGTCGTTGCTTGAGCACTGCGTTCCCCCTCTGTCAATATCATCCGATATATTTTCAGTAACCCAGTGTCCCAGGTATTTGAAACTTGTCACTCTTTTCAGTGGTACACCTTCAAGTGCGACAGTGGGAAAATTGTAGCTCTTATATTTTGATTTAAAAAATACGATCTCACTTTTCTTGACATTATATCGTAGGCCATGAGCCGTTGCATACTTCTCACAGATACTGAGTAGTTTTCTTAGACCACTAATTGATGGGCTCAGCAGCACAATATCATCGGCGTAACTTATGTTGTTATATGCAATATTCTCAATAGAGCAGCCGACTCCACTACCACCGAGTTCACCAATCAGACTGTTCACGTAGAGGTTAAAAAATGCAGGAGAAGATAGTCCGCCCTGTCTTATTCCGCACTCCAGCCCATACGCCTCAGATTGCACGCCTGCCCACCTCACGTGATTTTGTTGATTATCGTACCAATACTGGAACAGACCTATTAAATCATTAGGAAAGCCATTAGTTTCAGTAGCCAGCTTCTTCCAAAGTATATCGTATTTAACCGTATCAAAGGCCTTTGATAGGTCCAAAAAACAGCCTATAACAGGTGTCCTACGATTTGTGTAGTAACGTACGGTGTGCTTTGACACAGAGTACAGCACTTTCTGTGGATAACTGCGGTCTAAAACCAAATTGTGCATCACACAGATTAATGGATGTCTGTAACTTCCTCTTTCGCTATAGTAGTAGCCAGGGAGATAGGTCTGTAATTGTTTTTGTCCGACGAATCTCCTGTTTTATTTTTCAGTACTGGCACAATAATCGTTTTCATAAGATCAGAAGGTAAGTACGAGTGTCCTATGCAAAAAGTAAATAACATGGCCAGGGCACGTGGAAGGTGGACACCAGCATATTGCAGGTGTTCGATACTGATACTGTCATGACCTGGAGATTTACCGCGTGTCTTTTTTTAATTACGTCTTTAACATGTTTAGCCGTAAAGCACGTGGTTTCATCTCCATCCCGGATACCTGAATCGAAATTCTACGATGATTTTTGATCGGTACACTTAAAGTGATTTTTAAAAATATTTGCCACCTTGCTCGCATCACTTTCACCATCTATACTCGCAGGGACTCTCAGCCTTGGATTCAATTTGTTGGTTTGTTTCCAAAATTTAGAAAAGTTTTTAGTTTTAATATGTGTAGCCAAAATTTGCATTTTTATTTTTTGTTCGTTATTCTGACACCATTTTATTTTTGATTTAAACAGTTTTCTACTTTCTTTCATTTTTTCGTAATAAATTCCAATTTTAGGTTTTCCATATAATACCCACACATGAAATCAAATTCGCGCCTCACTGTGAAATGGTTTAACGTATTTATTCCAACCTAAAACATATTTATTTCTACATTTCCTATACTCATGAGTCGCTATTGCTGCCCCTCTCAAAGTACATATAATGCTGTCATACATTTTATCGATTATTAATTTATGTTCAAAAATAGAACAGTGGTGATTAGCACAAGACATAAACTCTTTAGGAAAATCTATATATCTAAGCTTTTCACAACAAATTTCAAAATAGTTTTTTATTTGACTTTGATTTCTTACACCCCATACAGCTTTATCAGATTTAAGATTACATTCTTGTACTTTATAACTTATTTTTCCCATATCAATTGTTATTTCAAGTGGAAAATGGTCAGACCAAAAAACATCATAAAGTACCCTAATATTTACAACGGATTTCATGGCTGACTTAGTTGTAACGCAATGATGAGGAGGGATGATTTAGAAGGAAAAATAATGTTTTTAACTTGGTTTTTAAAGGAGTCTATTGTTTGAGCACGTTTTCTAGTTGAGGGTAAGGAATTCCAAAGCTTCACTCCAAGAACTGACATGAAAGGGAAAGGTTTTCTAAGGATCGAAGGGAAAGTTTATGTGAAACGTTCTTTAAGGTAGGGAGGACTTGATATATTAAATAAAACGCAATAGAGAGCAGAAAGGATATGAGTATTCCGACGAAGACGGATTGGAAGCCACTTGAGCTTAGTGCGGTATTCTGATACACGGTCATATTTGCGAAGTCCAAATACGAACCTTATACATAGATTTTGGAGTCGCTCAAGTTTGTTAAGTTGCTCTTCGGTAATGTCTAGATAGCTTATGTCAGCATAATCGAGGATGGGGAGCAGTAAAGATTAGGCAAGCATAAATTTGTTGGAGATGGGTAAAAAGTAATTCATTCTTCGGAGTGAACCATAAGCTGCAAACGTTTTACGAGTCACTGCGTTGATTTGAAGAGACCAAGAAAGTCTAGAATCTGTCAAGATTCCCAAGTTTTTCGCTACATCCTTATAAGAAATTTGAACACCATAAAATGTTATGGGGTTTAACTGAGTTTTATTTAATTTGGAGATTATTCTTGAACTACCAATAATAATAGCTTGGGATGTTATCGGATTAACAGTTAACCCATAAGATCGACTCCAGTCAAGAATATACGCTAGATCCTTGTTTATATCAAAAATTGCTTTTGGCAGATCACCTACGGCGGTTTGTAGATATACCTGGAGATCATCAGCATACAAGTGGTAGAGAGAAGATATTCTGGAGGTAATGGAATTTATGAAGAGTGCAAATAGGAGAGGAGATAGCACAACACCTTGTGGAACGCCAGCAACGGTATCAAGCCACGAAGACATTCTGTCTTGTACCCGAACACGTTGGCGACGTCCATATAAGTAACTACAAACCAGGCATAACTTATTTCCATATAGCTCTAAATAGTTCTCCGTACCTGCTCGCTCTGAGTAAAATATCACTTGTTATTGTCTTTCACCGCCAGAAAACTATTAGAAATTTCAATAGTCCAGCACGAGAAGACGTACTGTAAAATATAAGGTGAGTAACCTACTGGTAAACTTCAACCAATCTTATTGCTCATTTTAATCTAGTAAAATTGTAACTTCACACCAGCTGTGATGCTAATTTTCAAATTAAATAATATAAATAGCATTAGTAGCTACATAACTTTCGATTCACGTTTAGATGTTCTTTAAATCAATTTCTATTAGGAAAACATATACATAAGCACTCACGGCATTTTTCCAGAGGGGTAAGCAGATATTATGAGTTACTATTTGGCACGATACTGACACCTCTCTCACCTCCTTTACATCCATATAAAAGTAGTTTTAATCGAAGTCTGCAGTTTGCGATCATATCCTAGATGGCCCCAACCATTACATCAGATTTGATAGACCACAAATCCTCGCGAAAGAACACCGATTCCTACCAAGGATGATACGTGAGGCTATTGAAATTAAAAAAACATCCTAATTTCAATAGAGAAAGAGGCTTGGTATTACCACCTGCTTGGGATCCTATAATTAATAAAATTAAAACTAAACCCAAGCATACCACTGCAAGACTTCAAACCACAGTTAGTTCATTCTGCGTAGATCGGACCAAAGACAATAATTTAAAAAGCTGAAGGTACTCCGGGTTAACTTTGACATCGGGACGTCAGTCACCTCAGTCCCCCGTGACCATGGGTGCTGGAAAGCACCCGAAACGTCGGGTATTAAGAGGATAGAGTAAGTCAGCTCAAATTCTAATTTCGTCCTCACTTGCCCGCGCGTCGTATGCTATGTACCGACATGTTTGTAATCACTAATACTGTAAGTAGAAAGGTCGTTAGACACTTATTTCATTAGGTTTATCATATTTATGCCTGTTTCTTAACGCCAAGCCAGCCGCTTCTTATTTTTATCACGGTTATTTCCCAATTTAATTTTACGTCGTACTGTTGCGTAATGTATATTCTGATCGTAAGCGACACAACCTCCCCCTTCAAAGGCCGAGGCGAAGTGACCGTGCTGCAGGAATCAAGCTTCAAAAGGCCGATAGTTTAGGTAATTTCTTTTTACAGTGAAAATAATGGTATTTTAAAAAAAGTAAATAACATAAGCACTGCTTTATAGTTGGTTCAGTTAGTATCCAAAGTTTCATGATCTTATTTAAAGTATTTTATGAATAACAGCGGTTTATTGTTTATTTTGGAGGTAACTTTGGATTTTTTTTCTATCGAGAAAATTTTACGAAATCGTGTTTTCGTCTAACATAATCCTTAACATTAATCCTCAACTTTACCATATATTTATTTCAAAATTAATGCTGCAATATTTTCGGCATAACGAAGGATCTTGCTAAGCCATTTGACATTATATTTCCCCTTAAAAATAAAATAAATAAAACGCGAAAAAATCCGTAAAAGTAGTTTAAATCAATGTTCTGGAAGATAAATTTGCTGGTTCATCGAAATATTCCTTTCTTATTCCTGGTTACCACGTCATCTTTTAAACCACATTTTGCTCTTATCGAATAATTTCTCACTCCTTCATTCAGGTTCAGCCGTTACCGTTACAGCCTGTTAAAGTCCACTGCTGAACATAGGCCTCCCCCATTGATTACTTGCATGATCTGGGTTGACAACCGCATTTTTTAGCAGTCGTTATTAGGAAGATGCTGCTGCCCATCTCCCGCCTGTTTCCCTCTGTCGCCACTTACGACAGCCACGGGTCGATGTGGGGTAGCGGATATTCTTCAACCGTGACATTACGGTATTGAGATTCAGCCCCATTAGGAATATTCTGGTATTTATTCTTACGATAGTTAAGCATAAGAATATAAAACAAGTATCAGTCCAACAAACGACAAATATATCACATTTGCATAAAACAATAATTTTTCACTTTTAAAAAGTAATATTTTACTACCTATTCGAAATTTATCTAAATATCTATCTCTAGAAGTAGGTTCGTATCACCTAAGTAACTCACGAATTCTTACATAGCTTACCGTTGTCTTTGTTACTTTTAGATACGTTTACTCATACTATTTTATTGTCTGTTTAGAATATTTGCTATAACTATTGTTAATCGTCCTCATATTATACTTTTTTTTGCATAAGGGTGGCAAACGAACACACAGTCCACCTGATGGTAAGTGGATGCTGTGACCCACAAACATCTATATCTTTTCTCGATTAAGTATCAAAATGCAGATGCGTTGAGGACAAAAATAAAATATCTCGTTTCAAGTAAGAGGGATCTCCGGTTCTCTACACTCACCATGCGAAACACAGCATCATTGAGCTGCTACTTGACGCTGGTATTCTGTGAGAGCGTGGTTCTTCCCCGGTCGAGCCAACCTATTCGTGCTGCAACCATAATATAACTGCAGCAAGTCTCTACCACGTAAAAAATCTTTACGAGTGGTAGGAGTCGTTTTACTAGTCAGCCTGCAATCTACTACTGAATATAGACCTCCAAGAAAACGGTGCTTAGACTAATCTTCTGTACACGGATTCAGTTGCTGACGCTACTCTTGTATAGTAGGTAACTACTGACTAGGAGTACTTTTGGATTGATGTTATCACCCTTTGACATGTTTCTGCTGCTAAATGGCAGCGGTTAACTACACTGACATACTAAAATATAACAATTCCTGTACCAGTAACATCTAAGCTGGGAAATGTCAAATTAACAGAAACGAATTCCCTTCGTATATAAGACATGCAATCGTTTGCAATATTGCGCTACAAGAGCTCAATATCGCAATTCTATTAGCGATGCAACATTTCGATTTCATTGTATCCCCACGGAATATTTCACGGCTCATAGCTCTTGATATAGTGCAATATTTATAAAAATATTTGTTTTTATCAAAAAGGATCTATAATAACTTTGTTATTTTTGTAATTGCTTGCTATTTTTCTAGACAATATGTTATTGTAAAGATTATAAAAACTATGTTCTAAGACTGCCTCGTTGGTCTAGTGGTTGTAGTAGTGCGACTGCTGATCATGAGGTCCTCCTGGGTTCGAATCTCGAGTCAAAAAATTAATTACTGAGTTTTTCCGTCAAGAAATTCTCAGTAGTTGCCCGGAGTCAGAAAGTTGGCGGTGTCTCACCCCCGTGCCTCGGAAAGCACGTAAAGCCGTTAGTCCTGCGCCTGATCCTCTCTCCGGTCGTGTCGGTTTACCGTCCCATCGGATTATGAGAGTGAGGGAATAGAGAGTGCACCTGTGCTTGCGCATACACTTGGGCACTATAATCCTGTCCTGCGCCGATGGCTAGCCTCTGTTGAGGCAGGCCGCCGTGGCCGAAATTCGGTCTGGAGGACATTATTATTATTAACTATGTGCTACTACATACTATTCACTATAATAATGAAGTCACGATTATTTGTCAATATTGACATAATATTTAGCTTAGCTAACACATATGTTGACGTTGACATTTAGAAGTCATCCCTGAAAATACGCACTCGTATGTATGTAATTACTCTATGTACGCACTAGTTGTAAAGTTTAGTTTTAAGGTATATATGAATATCGATAAGCAGCTTATCCTCAACATATTTCCGAAAATACAATTTTCTTCCAACACGGATGAGATTTGCTCATGGGCTCATTATCCAACGATATTTTATTTGGACATCAAGCTTCAAAACTCAGTCATTTTCGAAATAACATTCTGAGTTAATGCGTAAAAATGTTAATAATAATAGCTCCGAACCCTCGGGATATCTGCTGAAAATTTTAATTGCTCAGAAAAATGTAACGATTATCCGTTTTATAACAAACTCGTATTCAAAGTTAGCTAATGAAGTAAATCTGTGAACATAAGTTTTGGTTTGTTTTTCTTTTATTTCATTATTCATAACAACGGCCAACAATATTTTAAGCACAACTTATGAAGATGAATAAAATAAATAATATCTTCCCGATTTAAAAGCAATCTTAGATTATCTATTCCATCATTTCATCTTATAACATATCTTATAATAATAATCATCAGCATCATTATAGCCAATCATAAGTCCACAGCTAATAATAGGGCTCTCTATTGACTTCTTGCATCTCTTAATAGGTCTTCACTCAATCTAGTGGATTCATTGTGACCAGAATTCAAACAGCCGCAAGGAAGCTATGTACCCAAGCGACGTAGGTGCGACGGTACTTTACGTCGTGGCAGCTTCTTAGATATAGAATATATAAATATAGAATATATAAAGCGCATGCCCGGTGGTGCTTAGAGTACTTCCATCGCAAATGTGTTGGTGCTGCAAAATTCCACCTAGCAGAGACTCAGTGGAGAGACATACTAAAAGGCTTATTCATAATCAAAATTTGGTTGAAGCCAATTTTGTCATCCTCGAGCACGGACTCAAATGAGCCAGCCTCTCAGTTTAATTCATTTCTCCCTTTTCTAACATCAGGCGGTCAGCGGGTCCTCACCCGACTTCACAAACGGTTTAGTCCGTTTTACGTAGTGCGTATAACAAAGGTGTGGATTAATCAGCCAGCTTCTGTCTTTCCGATTACAATCTGCCCAGATTTATAATCGGACTGAAAGGCAGAAACCGGCAGATAATCTGGACGCCTTCAAGATGAGAGTGATTAGCTAGGCTTTTGTGACACTAAGACTAGAGGGCTTGATTTACTATCAGGTGGAATCGTAGTTCAGCACTGGCTTATAATACGTAAATAAGGGTCGCCCTACATTTCATTTATCAGTACGAGTTTGCCACTTAGGAACCTTCCTTCTCCATTAGTTGTCGGTACTTCGATCTATATGCCCGGATGATTGCCACTTCAGCTTACTGATCCGTATGAATATGTCGGTTTACTGTGGTTCTTTTTTTCTTTTTATAGGATTGGATGGCAAACGAGCACACAGTCCACCTGTTGGTAAGTGTTTGCTGTGGACCATAGACATTTACATTTACCCTCGATTACGAATCAAAATGCAGATGCGTTGTCACCCGTGAAGACTAAGATGGAATGCCTCGTTTTAAGTAAAAAGTGTCTCCGGTTCTCTACGCTCACTATACGAAAAAGCAGCATTAAGGTACTATTTTACGTTGGTATTCTGTAAGAGCGTGGTCGGTGGATCCGGTCGAGCCGACCCATTCGTGTTACAACTATAATAGTAATATAACTGCAGTATGGCTCTACCACGTATAAACAGTGAATCTTCTCATTTCGTGTCTATCACGCAAGAAAACTCCAAGCATAGTCAACTTCATAGTTCACACGGCAACCTTAAACTTCAACATGCACCTGCAGTAAAGGATCACATCTCAGATCGATATGTCATCACTTGCAACACGCGTACGTGACGAGATGATGTGTCGTAATCTCCCGAACGCTGCCCAGCCGAGTTTCTTTGACTGATCGAAGAATGAGTCTAATTGATTCTCGAGCGAATTTGGATTTCCCCAGTCAGAAAATTTGTTCTTGTTAACCAAGAACAAACTTTCGCGAGGTTCTCCCCTCAACTACCAGTATATGTTCATTTTAAGACTTATCCGTCTGGTGACACTACTGAGTTCAGCAAGCACAGTGCTTAGGTCCCACCATTTTTTATAGGAGAGGGGACAAAAGAGCATAAGACTCACCTGATAGCGACTACCGCCTCCCATGGACAAGTGCAACACCACCAATTGCAGGTGCATTGCAGACCTTTAAAACGGAGTAGGCTCTTTTTTTGAAGGTCCCTCCGTCGTATCGGTCCGAAAAAAATGTGTTTCGTATAATGAGTGTAGAGAACCGGCGACCCTTTTTACTGAATATTTCATTGAGGTATTATTTATATATTCCATCTTAATCTTCAGGGGAGACAGCGCAGCGGCATTTTAATTCGTAATCAAGGATAGATGTAGATGCCAATGGGCTGCAGCATACACTTACCATCAAGTGGACTCTGTACTTTTTTTTTATAGGATAGGGTGACAAACGAGCACACAGTCCACCTGATGGTAAGTGGTTGCTGTGGCCCATAGACATCTACATCTATGCTCGATTACGAATCAAAATGCAGATACGTTGTCACCCGTGAGGACTAAGATGGAATGCCTCGTTTCCAGTAAAAAGGGTCACCGGTTCTCTACACTCACCATACAAAATACAGCAGCATTAAGCTACTATTTCACGCTGGTATTCTGTGAGAGCGTGGTCCTTCCCCGGTCGAGCCGACCCATTCGTGCTACAACTATACTACTAATATAACTGTAGCATGGCTCTACCACGTATAAAGTACTTGTTTACGTACTACGTTTACACTTATTCTATTTAAAAAAAACCCAGTGGGTTTGATAGGGCTTGCAAGGATGTTGATGATGGTAACATATATCTTACTGTCTACATACTAAAAAATCTAAATAATTATTCCATTCTTTTTAACCCTACACTATGTTTTAAAATGTTAAGAAATTGGTGGTAAACGTGATTTTAATCACTGAAGTTACAAACAAATAACTAGTACATACATTACAGTTTACCAAAACGTTATAAACTGGGCACTAAACACTTAAAGTATTAACAATTCTTTTAAAGTTTTTTTTTTTAAATTCCTGCCTGACAATTTCATTTAATTCTTTAAAAATTTACACGTGGCTATAATGTTTGTTTTTATTGAACTGTTTCCATATCACGTTCACATTAATATATTCATCATTTAAACATTCTTACAAATACAATTTTTTCTTTTCCTTATTTTAGAAATATTCCTTGTAAAATTTCTATTACTTTTGAAATTCCGATTTATATAATTATGCAGCAAAACTCTTAAGTTCATTACTTTATTTTTTGTTTACTCTTACAAAAAGTTCTCAAAGATTATATGTCAGCACAAATTTTCCTTTTACGGTAATTTAAACTGGTATTCATTAAAATGAATGAAACTTTCAAGGGTTGTGAAAGTAAATTAGAACGCGCCCTCAACATTTCGTAATTATTGTAGCAACGATCACCATAAATAAATTAAACGTTCAGCTACAATTTCTTTTCATAGCTGCTACAATCTCTTATGAAAACGTTAATGAATATCTACCACATGAAATGTGTCCCTAATTACAGTATTTTGTATAGAATAATAGTTACAAGAGCGCTCACAGTCTACCTGATGGTTAGTGCATGCTGTGGTCATAGACATCTATATAATATATCCTCGATTAAGGTTTAAAATGTAGATATGTTTTTACCTCTAAGGACTAAGGACTAAGGTGATGACTATGATGCATTCCAGCATCGTTACTGTATCCATTATAGTATTCTATGATCGTTACCAATGAGGAGGGTATCCGGTTCTTTACACACACCGACACCGAACAAAACATAGCAGCATTTTTCAGCTGTGTCATGCTGGTATTCTGTAAAAGCACTGTGCTTCAGCGGCCGAGCAAAACCATTCGTTCTGCAACTATAATATAGCTGCAGTCTGGTTCTACCACGTATAAGATTTTTCTCAAAAGTTTAAGCAGGATTTAGTTTAATAAGTCAATGTTTTTCAATGATTGAGTCCATTGCCGTTTCACATTACTTAACTGAACGCATTATTGTGCATATCAGAAAACAATGGATTTAATTTAATAATCTGGTTACATATACTACCACACAAAGTATTTCCTGAGCAAATGTATAAAGGACAGTGGGACAATGGTGAAAAAGTTGTTGATGGAATTATTAAGCTCTACTTATGGCACTGTTAAAGATATCAATAAAATAATTTACTATGTTTTATCTAATCAAACTTATGGCCTACCAAAGTCTGGAAAAAATCATCATATCTAATTTAAAATTAAATTGACATGTTTTTGAGGCAAATTGTTGACCTTAAAGTAATTACAGCTCTTCTGAGCTCTATGCATACGTTTGTAGCTCAGAGTAAAGACTGGCATAAAGAGAGTCCTAAACTAGGAACAAAATTCTTGTAGCTGAAGTCTTTATACATATGAAATTTAACGCAGTACAAAATAAGATAGGTGTATTATCCCCATCTTCTTTCTCTATTGATGTGACATTAGTGAAACAAAACATGTTGTCGATAAAATCATTTAGTCTATGACTTAGTAAAATTAAGGACTTTTATTAATCCGGTTCGTATTACTTATTTATAGCAAGAAAAGCTTATAGAAGCTTCATCTGACATCTGACATCTTACAACAAAAACGTAATCGAATAATGCACAATTTCGTACTGTCGTTGGTATAATTCAAAATATATCATGAAGCGATCGTTATGAAATCTACTTAAGTTCAGCCGGTAAATTTCTCCTATGCCAGTAATTAGTCTATACAAGCATAATTAAAAATTATGTTGACTAGTTGTTGTTGTTGTAATGATTTCCCAATTAAGACAGGCAAAATTTTTATACTATGCAGCCTGGGCGATTTTGTTTAAACTGGAATATCTTAAATTAAAAGCCATATAATTTTACCGACCATCCTGTATCGCTCATTAGATTATCAGGTACAGAGTATAAGCCTAGTAAGAAGGTATTTCGCACAGGAAATACCGCTTCAATGTTTCTGTATAATTCCCCGCTTCCCGCTGAGCAATTTTTTTCATCAGAAAGAACCTATTCCGGTAGTTCGTACACCGTGGGCAGGACGATTGAAGAGATACTTTTGTAACTCTTTTTTTATTTATTTGAATTTTATGAAATACTATACTGCACTTACCCTATCCTATATCTATTTATCCACGTACCCTACATCCATAAAATTTAATAAAAACTTTATTCTCAAATATATTTCTTTATAAAATATTTTCTTAGAAACGAAAAAATCGTTTCTACTTTAATTCTGAATGTGAACATTCTTTTAGGAAATTGTAAGTATCCTAGACTTTTATGATTTATAATAGCATTCTAACTTCCTCTCGTATTACAATGCACGTGATTCCTCTACGTAAATTACTCTTTTTTAAAATAGTAACCTCTTTTGCTTTCTTGATTACAATAGCAACTCATTATATACACATTTTCATACTATTTAATTTTTTATCATCATTAACATTATGAAACGCAAAAAGGGTAGTTTATTTAACACACTTCTAATCTATTTAACATCACTTCTAAACAACTTACACATATAAATAAAACTGTCTGTCTGTAATATCTAAGCAACTGACTTTTTTATAGAAGAAACGAGCATACGGTTCACCTGATGTTAAGTAACTACCGCCGCCTTAGAAACGCTTCAGAAAGGAGTAAGCTCTTTTCTTGAAGGTCCCCAGGTCGTATCGGTCCGAAAAAATCGCCGGTGGTAAACTATTCCACAGAGAACTCGTACGCGGAAGAAAACTCCTAGTGAAACGTACAGTGGTAGACCGCCAAGCCTCCAAATGGTGTGGATCGGATCGTGGTCGGGATGTTTGTCTAGTAGTGCGTTCACGAAATTTGGTGGCTGGGATTAATCCGAACAATTCCTCAGAGCACTCCCCACGGTATATGCGAAAGAAAATGCAGAGATGCAACATCTCTTCGCAGCGCCAGTGAATCGAGCCGATCAGAAAGCACTCGGTCGGTCGGTGTACTGGATGCGGTTATGTGGAAGGAGCTTCAGCCCAGAGATGGAAACAGTATTCAGTGCAGGCATGAAATATTGTCCCACTCTGCTGAGTACGCCAAGCTTTTTAGAGACCAATTTATCCTTCTCTTCCAAGTGACTACGAAACTGCACGTCACTCGATATGTCGACGCTGAAGATTCCGATACTGGCTGACGCAACAAGGGGAGTGCTTTGAAACTGAAGAAATACGGCAAAGGGATCCTTTTTAGCGGCTAATGCGCGAACTTGTGTCTTCTGAGAGTTAAACTGGACTAGATTTAGTCGCCCCAAATCCGAGACTTTGTTCAGCAAAGTCTCGACTTCAGACACAAGTTTGTCCCGGTACTCGGAGAAGTTTTCCCGAAAAATGTTGGCACGGCCGGTGTACAGAGCATCATTTAACAGTGGTAGAGCTATGCGGCAGCTTTGCTGTTGCACGTATGGGCCGGCTCAAACCGGGGTGGTACCACGACCTCACAGAATACTGGCGTGAAGTGGAAGCTCTGCTTCCGCGTTTCGTCTGGTGAGTGCAGGTGGCCGGAGGCCCAAATCCCCCCCCCCCCCCATCAACATGGTAGCGGAATTAAATAAAGATAGACTACCCCAGGAGGGTACCAGCACCCCTGGAGAATCCCTCGCTGAGCATCCACGACCATGTTTCTCCACTTCTGAGCGTGGGTGCTCAGGCTGCCCCGCGTATTCTGGGGGGGGGGGGGGGGGCGAAATTCCGCTCAAGACTACAACTGCTCGGGGCAAACGGAGCAACAAGACCAAGGCGACCCCTGCCACGCTGTCCGTGAATTTCTGCAATATCAGGGGACTTCACTCTAACCTAAACGCCGTCCACTACCATCTCGAGACGGCGAGGCCGGCTCTGCTCTTTCTGACCGAGACGCAGGTGTCCTCTCCGGCTGATGTCTCGTATCTCTCCTACCCGGGGTACAAACTGGAACACTCCTTTGTGCCTCGGGCTGGAGTTTGCGTTTACGTCAGAGAGGACATCTGTTCTCGATGCCTCGGCAGACTTGAAGGTTCGGACCTGTCCATCCTTTGGCTACGCGTAGACAGCGACGACCATCCGCGCGTCTACGGGTGCCTCTATAGGTCCCATAGCGGTAATGCCGAAACAGACCGACTCTTCGACCACGTCCAAATGGCTGCAGACTCGTTGCTACAGCAGATCCCCTCCGCAGAGATCGTGATCCTCGGCGACTTTAACGCCCATCACGCCGAATGGCTTGGTTCACGTTTAACCGATCATGCGGGAAGATCTGTTCATGATTTTGCCTTGGCATATGGTCTGACACAACTGGTTACTTCGCCTACGCGGATTCCAGATGTGGGGGATCATGCACCTTCCCTGTTGGACCTTCTGCTGACCTCTCACCCGGACGGATATCAGATTTCCGTCGACGCCCCTTTAGGCTCCTCGGACCATTGTCTGGTCCGGAGTGTTGTGCCACTCACGCTGAAATCGCGGTTGCATTCTGCAGGCTGCCGCCGTGTTTGGCACTATAGGTCAGCCGATTGGGATGGGATGCGGTCTTTCTTTGCATCCTACCCTTGGGGGCGGGTTTGCTTCTCGCCGGATGATCCCAACGTTGTTGCGGATTCTGTTACTGATGTGGTACTTCAGGGTATGGAACTTTTTATTCCTTCCTCTGTGGTGCCCATTGGAGGCAAATCTCAGCCATGGTTTGGTCGCTCCTGTAAAATAGCATCATGCTATAAGCAGGAGTGCTATCAAGCCTGGGTTGATGCATCAGCGTCCCGGGATGTAAACACCAGCGCTCTAAAAAAGAAGTATAATTCCGCCTCTAGGTCCTTCAAAAGAGTCATTGCCAAGGCAAAGTCAGAGCACATAGGCAGAATTGGCGAGAAACTAGTTCGCCTTCCTTCTGGAACCCGTGCATTCTGGTCTCTCGCCAAGGCTGTCCAGGGGAATTTCTGTCAGCCATCTCTTCCATCTCTGCACAGGGGGGACGACTCACTGGCCCATACTGCAAAGGAGAAAGCCGATCTTCTAGGCTCCTTCTTTGCGTCTAACTCGACTCTCGATGACGGGGGGAGTACGCCGCCGACCATCCCGCGGTGTGAGTGCTCCATGCCGGAAGTGCAGTTCACACAGCGCTCGGTTCGCAAAGCACTCCTCTCCCTGGACATCCACAAGTCGAGTGGGCCTGACGGAATCCCCCCAATTGTGCTGAGGACGTGTGCTCCAGAGTTGGCACCGGTTTTAACGCGTCTTTTCCGGTACTCCTACTCCCTAGGCGTAGTCCCAAAATCATGGAAGACGGCTTTCGTCCACCCGATCCCTAAAAAAGGCGACCGCTCAGACCCGTCCTACTACCGGCCAATCGCCATCACCTCCTTGTTCTCCAAAACAATGGAGTCCATTGTAAACTGCCAGCTCATGAGGTACCTTGAGGATCACCAGCTGATTAGTGACCGCCAATACGGTTTTCGCCGTGGTCGGTCAGCTGGTGATCTTCTGGTCTACCTCACTCACAGATGGGCGGAAGCAGTAGAGTTCAAGGGGGAGGCATTGGCCGTTAGTTTGGACATTGCGAAGGCCTTCGATCGGGTTTGGCACAAAGCGCTTCTTTCGAAGCTCCCTTCCTATGGGCTTCCCGAGAAATTGTGCGATTGGATTACCAGCTTTCTTGCAGATCGGAGCATCAAGGTCGTTGTAGACGGTGCAAGCTCCGATTGCAAGCCTATTAATGCTGGTGTTCCACAGGGCTGCGTGCTATCGCCAACGCTGTTTTTTCTGCATATCAATGATATGTTGCATACCGTAACATTCATTGCTATGCGGATGACAGCACTGGTGATGCTCTTTACACCGGCCGAGCCAATATTTCTCGGGAAAACGTCTCCGAGTGCCGGGACAAACTTGTGTCTGAAGTCGAGTCTTTGCTGAACAGAGTCTCGGATTGGGGACGACTAAATCTAGTCCAGTTTAACCCCCAGAAGACACAAGTTTGCGCGTTAACCGCTAAAAAGAACCCCTTTGTCGTATCCCCTCAGTTTCAAGACACTCCCCTTGTTGCCTCAGCCAGTATCGGAATCCTCGGCGTCGACATATCGAGTGACGTGCAGTTTCGTGGTCACTTGGAAGGGAAGGCCAAATTGGCCTCTAAAAAGCTTGGCGTGCTCAGCAGAGCGGGACAGTATTTCATGCCGGCACACCGCCTGCAACTTTACAAGGCGCAGGTTCGGCCGCACATGGAATACTGTTCCCATCTCTGGGCTGGGGCTCCCCAGTACCAGCTCCTTCCACTTGACCGCATCCAGCGCAGAGCGGCTCGAATCGTCGACGACCGAGTGCTTTCCGATCGGCTCGATTCACTGGCGTTGCGAAGAGATGTTGCATCTCTTTGCGTATTTTATCGCATCTATCACGGGGAGTGCTCTGAGGAATTGTTCGGATTAATCCCAGCCGCCAAATTTCGTGAACGCACGACACGGCAAACGTCCCGATACCATCCACACTATCTGGATGCTTGGCGGTCCACCACTGTACGTTTCACAAGGAGTTTTCTTCCACCTACAACCTCTCTGTGGAATAGTTTATCACCGGCGATTTTTCCGGACCGATACGACCTGGGGACCTTCAAGAAAAGAGCTTACTCCTTTCTAAAGGGCCAGCAACGCACCCGCAATTCTCCTGGTGTTGCGGTTGATCATGGGCGGTGGTAGTCACTTAACATCAGGTGAGCCGCATGCTCGTTTGCCCCCTCTTCTATAAAAAAAAATCACCAGTACTGTCATCTGTATAGCAATTAATGTTACGGGTGTACAACATATTATCATTGATAATCAGAAGAAACAGCGTTGTCGATAGCATGAAGCCTTGTGGAACACCAGCATTATTAGGCTTGTAATCGGAGCTTGCACCGTATACAACGGCCTTTTATCGAGTTGAAGGGGTTATTTGCATGTCATAAAGACATTAATTTTAAATTTTTTGTCGGTTGGTCTGTCTGTCTACGCCGGCTAATCTTTCGAATGACTCAGCTGATTGTAATGAAACTTTATTAACAGATAGAGAGCGATGCTAGAAGTGATCGGTTCTAGATTTTAACCGACTTCATAAAGGAGGATGTACTTAATTCGACTGTATGTTTTTTTTTATTTGTGTTACCTCAGAATTTTTTTCTAGGTGTACCAATTTTAATGATTCTTTTTTTTATTTGAAAGCTGCTACTTCTCGTGTAGTCCCATAAAAATTTGATCAAAATCTGAACAGTAGTTTTGGAGTTATCCTTAATAATACGTATTTAATTTACTTCGAATACATTGATGATGTTCTAATTTTATTTGTATTGAAATCGCTTGCACAACATATTCGATTTTACAATTAGTTCCCAAAAAATTAAAATTATTTAAAAAAAAATTAAAAATGTATATAAAATAATTGGAGTTTGACGATTATATTAAATTTAATAAACGCCACTTTATTAGATCTTACCTTTTAGTTGCTAGTACGACATAAAAATACAAAAATTTGAACTTTCTTGAAGTAATTTATTCTTTCACTAACAATGTTTGAAAACAATTTCAAGTAATGGACTATTATGACTCAAGTTTACCAATATTCTTGTTATTAAAACTTGAGCTATGCCAGCACGTAAATATCATAAATCATTTTTGCTGCATGATAAGGATTTATACAATAAATGGATTTTAAACTAAATAATTAGCAGAAAGTTTTCTTAAAATAATTTATATTTAATATGTATTCAAATTAAAACAAAATATACAATACAAAAATAGTTAAGCTGAGCTGGCATCGCTCTTTAACCCTTCAATCCCCATAAAATTCTCATGCAATCGCATGCGCCTGGCAAATCCCGAGCGGTCGCATGCGACCATTTCATTTTTTTCAGGCTCATTCACCCACACCACTTAAAACCATTAAAACTTATATTTAGAGACTACTTTTCTGTGAAGAAGTTTGGCATTATAAAATCTATACAAAATTTTCTATTCTGTGGTCTAAACAAAAGTGAGGTTTGACTTCATAATAAAAAGATTTTATTGTATTTTGATGACAAAAAAATTAAATTACCTAAATTTAATTTTAAATTTCAATTTTTAATCTGCTATGTTAGCTCGGCTGAAAATTCTCAGTTTTAATACTTTTGTAGTCGATACTTCCGCTACGACTTGCTTACAGCAACGGCACTCTATATTTACAGACCTAACAACCATTATTAATAATTGTATTTTATTTGAATGTGCTACTTCTTAAATTGCAATCCACATATCAAAAGGCACACGCTCTTATATTTTAAAAGTACATTTAAGCTTGATCTTACTTTAAAACTTACAGAAGAAAAAAACCTATGTATGTTATGAAAAAGACAAAATGTATTATAATATATTAAAGTGTTTTAAACGACAACGTAATCTGTATTAAAATCCATTTACTGATTAGTTTTTAATGAATAAGACTTTCATAAAATAGTGTCTTAACATTTTTTGCATTCATAAGACGCTATTTTGATGCTTGATATTGTGTTTTACTTTATTGTATTATTACTTTCGGAAACCTTAGTAAACCGAAACATTAAATAAAGCATCAAAAAATATAATTTTCAAGTCTATACGTAAGAACATTACTCGTATTATATCATATAGTTTTGTTACGTATTAGACCAATTGTTCATTTGTAAGTTTCGACTTAAATTAACTGCTAAAATTTTCCTACAGCTCTGCCGACATCTTTCTTACATGAAATTAGTTATATTTATATTTAGTTAAACTAAAGGAAAGTTAAGAGAATAGACTACTTGCTCACAAGAAAGAAGAAATTATGATATAAAATATAACATATTTTTTGTTATTTAGCTTTTCAATTTCATATTTGTTCAGGTGTTTTTTGTGCTAACAGCTATGCACATCTAGAAAGACCGGTATCACTGCGACCTACAAGATCTATAGTGACCACTGCTACTCGTATATCTAAAGTTAACTGATAAGCCCTATGTCTTTAATGAATGGAAGGACTTCAATGAAATGCTCAAAATTTCACTTTTTCTGGGCGAAGTGCATAGTTTCCCAGTTGAGTGTTACTTTAACGCATTAAAGGTCCACAAATAGTTAGGATGAGCAGAGGCGTTTCTTCTGTTAAGAAACAGAACCAGCATATCTGCGTTGCTTAGTTTCAGGATGGACATGTGCCTTTTTAGATCAGTGTCCAGTGAGGGCTCTTTCCAGAATACGCAGTTTATTCTTACTAAATCCCAGGGCTTCTAAAGCGAATTTACGTCATAAGCCCGAATTAAGGTTTTAGAATGTTTTATGCCTGGTGTATCAGACCAAATCTAACTAGATTTGGTCTGTTTGTGATAAAGGGTTAAATAGGTCAATCGGGCTAGGCTTTTTGAGATTCCATAAAATGGCTTGCGTCCAAATTGTGTACTCTTTGACCCTTTCCGTGCAAAATATTTGGTAAGTTCATTGCCAACACCACCCACATGTCCTGGGACCTATCTTAAAACAACCCTGTTGTTACATCGCATGATGGTCGCATCGCTTCATTTCTATTCTTCATTCTATTTTATTATATACTCAGTGGTCTTTTAGTTGGCATTATTACACCAAACAATGAAGGCTTGGGTAAAAATTGCTCGCTGTGCTGCTGTACAGCCATAGGATCATACCGGGACGCAAGCCTCAGTTGTTCTCAACCATATGACTACACGTACCTAAAGAAATTTTAGCTTTATGACATACGTTGCTAAGGTGAGAGTTCCACGTTAGTTTTTGGTCAATTTTTATACTCAAATATGTCCAACTGTCACTTTTTGGCGTTTTTATGATTCTCATTTTGCCCTTTGTATGATTGATAATTAAGTACTTTGGCAAAAACCCCTCGCAATGACCACAAAGTCATCAGCATAACCTTCAATGCGAAGATCTGCTATCGTATACACTTTGCTTCACCCACCTGGTGTACGTGGGGCCAACATTTTTAGATGTCAGGCAACCATCACTCATGTACTGTCGAAGGTGCCCCTAATATCTAGAAATGCACAAAAAGCTATTTCTTTACCCTCCAGCGCTTTTTCAACCCCGTCAATAGCACTCAAGATCAGGGCTGTTGCCCCTGCGGTAAGCATGCTGGTTGTAATGTATGGGCCTCATAGCTAGAGCTACATCCCTGATATATCTATCTATAACCTTTTCCAATGTTTTGAGAAAAAAGGAAGATAGGCTTATAGGTCTAAAGGACTTTGGTAAGGCTGTAAATTTTTAATTCTACCAGCTCCTTTCTACCAGCCTTAGGTATAAATAGAACTTTGACAATTGTTTATCGTACTGGAATAAATCCCCATGTAAAACTTGCTCTGAAGATTTTAACTATATTTTTATATTACTATAAACCTAAATTATCTATATTTTGGTTTTTGTAGGTGTTTTTATTGATAATTGTAGTTTAAAACACTTGAAAGCCTTGCAGAGAGATTTAGTTTTATTATCGACTTAATAAGATCACGTTAACGTTAACGTAACTCTGGTTTATTATTTTTATACTGCACTAAGGAAAGCACTTTAATATTAAGTTCCTTAAAATAAGTTCTCCTAAATATTGAAACAAAAGTATACATTATAGTTACAACAAAAATACACAGGGCAATACGAAAAGGGTTACGGAATTAGATTCCCTACTTACAATTTCCGAGTTATTTTGTGTTTTCATAGACATTCACGATATAGGATATTGCTCACGAAATTCAATAGATTTAAAGAATGTTGTTTTATTAAACACCTAACGCATGTGGTATTTTTAATCTATATGATAAAAATGTTATATTAATTTATTAATCATATTTACACTATGTTAGGATAATAATTTGATAAATTTTTCTCTAAGAGTCGGTTTCATCTTTACCAGTGCATGGTACGGATTGACGGATAAAGCTCTGGTGACCGATGGAGAGCAGAAAATCCATATCAAATAAATACAGAACCTAAGTTTGTCAGGCTGTTAATAAAGATATTTGTAGTGGTGGCGTCAGAGAATCCACTATTTCATAATATCATACATACTGTGGGTGCTGTATGTAACATCTTCCATTCATCATTCTGCACATTTCCTGATGCAAATTTGCTAAGATTGGAATGAGAAGCACCAAATACAACATACATTTTGGGCGGCCACCACACAGCTAGTATTTGTCATGCACACTGTACGCCCCGTGCCGCCGAAATCTTTCCATTGGTAGCTTTAACCAATTTTGCCTCTCTTAGTAGAGGAAGAGTATTGTGAAATCCCTATTTATCTACAATTCACAATAAATCCGTTTATTTTGTTTAAAACCAACCAGAAGGTCTATTATTTTAAATCTAAATAATTTCACTTATATTTAACTAAATAATTTACCTTAGTAGGTGTTGTAAAAACCGATTATGGGAAATGCCAGTATTTATGGCCTATGATAGAGTGCATAATAACCATTTCTTTTACTCCAGACTTAATATACCCAGACCAATGCGGAAAAAAATCTTCAAATGTGCTAGGCGTCAGTCTATACTACATATATTCAGTCTGGTTGAATGGTCTAAGGTCTGGTACCGCCATCGTTAATACGCCTGCTGTGTGTATATATATATATATATATATATATATATATATATATATATATATATATATATATATATATATATATATATATATATATATATATACGAACCACAGCCGCATTTTTTTTAATAAAGAAATATGATAAATTTCTTTTTCGTTACAAATTTTTCATTACCTAAAATATTTCGTCAGAACTAGCTATTATGTTAGAAACCTTGATAAGAGCTTCGCAAACAATTCATCAAATTAATATCGTAAACAGATTTCATAAAGTGGTAAATTTCATAACATTTTCAGCTTCATCACCATCATCATCATTACAGCCCTTCACAAGTCCACTGCTGAACATAGGCCTCCTCCAAGTAATGCCACAAAGCACGGTCCTGAGCCACCTGCATGCATCGACTTCCTGCATGTCTTACCAGGTCGTAATCGTAATTTTCAGCTTACTTCTACATATTTACGTTACATTACGTAAAAAATACAATAAAAAAATAAAAAAAGTTATAAAAATCAAATTATTATATTCAAAATGTAAATAGTACAGTCTTACGTTTAACGGAAATATACAAGAGAACGGTTTATACTGAGTTTTACAACTGCGCTTTAAACTAAACTCCATTTTTATCGCTACATTTTGTTAATAGTAAAATGAAAACCATTTTAAATGTACTTACCAGTTGTTTATTTAAAATATTTCTTAGAATAAATTATTTTGGCATGTATTCTATGTAAAAATCTATACTGAAAACATACTTCACTGATAGATAAATATATGTTGCCTTCCCGTAATGTCTTTACGCTAAACAGCCAAAAAAATTAACTAGTAATTCCGGTATTTGTTAGTATCATCTATGGTCATAATCACGAAAATAATAGTATTGCACACAAGTGTTTAGGTGTAATATGATAGTCAAAAATTAACTATTAAACAGTTTGAAATAAACCTACAAGGGATTGGCCTAATAATATCCTTGCTTTTCTAAACTAGGTCGATCGACATCAGCAAGGACCTATTCAAGGTTAACGGGCTTCTCCTGGGTAAACTCGCTCCGTCGTGGACATCATTTTTGCTACCGGGCCAAATGGATGTCAAGAGTGAGCTCGTTTTTAATTAATAAATGGCAAACCAAAAAAATATAAGGGCATTCATAAAAATATTTCAACATCGCCGGTTTTATCTTCCAGCAAGATGACTCTCCCCTTTCATTTTTCCTCGTCAGCATCAGTTCTGGATCATGTCGAACTTACAAAATGAAGCTCCGATCATACAAGTTGTTGCGTTTTCCCGCAACCACTGACAGGGAGAATTCCAATCCGATGCAACTCACGAAAGTTACTCCGGTGCTACTCATCATGTGCTGTCTTTGATATTTTAACTTTTGTTATTTTTGCTATAGATATTCAAAAATTGTATAGGTTTTATAATTTTAGTCGATTTGACATTTTTTATAGAAAAAGGGTGACAAACGAGCACACAGTCTACCGGATGATAAGAGGGTGCTGTCGCCCATAAACATATATTTATCCTCGATTAAGAATAAAAATACAGACTCGTTGTTAGCCCTGAAGACTAAGATTGAATGCCTCGTTCCAGTAAAAAGGGTCTTCGGTTCTCTACACTCACCATACGAAATACAGCAGGAGTTACTATTTTATGCTGGTATTCTATAAAAGTGTGGGCCTTCTCCGATCGGTTAGACCCATCCGTATTACAACTATAGCTGACATAACTGATATCCATACAAAGAAAGAGCGTAATAAATACTCTTACACCACAACCATATGATTATATTTTTATATTAAAAACTTCAAATATTTACAGACCTTAAAAACCATTTAAAATTTTAAAACAAAATCCGAGAGCAGTTACTAGCATCTAAAGTGAACTATTTAAGACTAAAGTCTGTTCAGCTAGCTCATTTCGAATACGAATACAACTTCCGATTAGTTTTATTGCTATTGGAAATTGCCGTATCTTATGCTATAAATAGCTCGGTAGCGCTGATTTTTCACCTGACGTCAAAAAATAGGAGGTTCTCAATTCGACTGTTTTTTATGTGTGTTAACCTCAGAGCTTTTTTCTCGATGAACCGATTTTGATGATTGTTTTTTTTTATTTGAAAGCTGGAATTTGTCACATGGTTCTTTATAATTTTTATCAAGATCTGACAAGAACTGTGGCTTTTGAATTATCCTTAATAATGCGTATTTAATTAACTTCAACTGCATTGATGATGTTCTTATTTTATTTATATCGAGGTCGGTTGCACAAACTTTTTAATTTTACCACTCGTCAATCTACAAATTAAGAATTACAAGGTGGCCCATAGTCCACCTGATAGTGGATACATATACCTATAGACATACTGATCGTCGATTAATAATCAAACTGCAAATGTGTTGTGACCCCTGAGGATTAACATGGAATGCTTCGTTTATAGTAAAAGGATCTCCGGTTCTTTTTTACTCACCATATGAAACACAAAAGCATTAAGCTGCTATTTTACGCTGGTATTCTATGAGAGCGTTGTCTTTACATGGTCACGCCAACTAGTGTTGAAAGATGGGTCCACCATATATAAATTTCTTTGATAATACTATTGCGGTACCTTTGTGCCCATTTCAGATCAGACAGGGTGCTTTTATATTCGTTTAAATTTGCTGCTCTACTTTCACAAATAATTCTCTACTACTACGTATTACACTTGCAAACTTTTATACACAAATAAGTAGACATTTTATGAATATAATATAATTTGTCCTTGAATAGCTTACGAAAAACATAACAAGGCATTTTCTATACATATAAACAAAATTTAAACATATCAAAATGAGCCGTGGTAGCTCAGATGGGTAACGTTCGCTGTAAATATAACAGAACGCGAGTAACCCGGGTTCCAATCCCGCCGGCACCAATGAAATTGTTAATTGCAATTTTAAGTGTTGATTTACCACGTGCTCGGCGGTGAAGTAAAACATCGTGAGGAAACCTGCATGTGTGAGGAATAAGAAAAAAAAGTATTTCGAAGACATGTGAAGTTCGCCAACACGTATTGGAGCAGCGCGGCGGACACTTCCTTGCCCTGAAACCTTCTCAGAAATGAGTGGAGGCCTGTGCCCAGCAGTGGTTTATTTTTATATACAAAATTTAAGTGTATGTCTGTAATATTCCAAAAAATGGTTTATATTAAGCTCAGGGGGTTATTTGTATGCCATTAAGACATAAACATCCATTTAAAAAATGCCAGGTGTGAACTAGGCTATATTTTATCATAAAAAAATTAACTGTTTTTTTGAAAAATCGAAAAATATTTCCGAGTTTCCGATAAAAAATTAACCGACTTACAAAACTTAAAAACGAAAACAATCAAACTATCATTGCTGTCTTTTTTAAAATATGCCAATGTCAAAATATTTGTTTTTAATTTTCGAGCTTTTGACTATAAGCAAAGAAATTGTTGTATTTCACCATCTCACCCATAATAATTTGTATCCAGATATAAAATACACAGGTATAATATCGGGTGTACCATAAAGAATAAATAATCCCGGAGCGCTAAATAGTACAGCTATCAGGCACTCAAATAAAAATACAAAAAAAAAATATATTCGAAGTGGTGCCAAAAATATGAAGGTTTAAAAAATATGTTTTTATTGACCTTACTGTACACCACTGTCGCAAATTATTGAAATTCGTTGCGTTTTTGGTGTTCTCTTAATTTTCACAGACAGAAATGAAGTAAAGATTATGAGTATCTATCGTACTTTTTTGCAAAACAAAACTTCAATTTTTATCATATAATTTTACAAAAAAATAATTTTGACAAAAGTTTGAGAGAAACCAAAAAGAGAGTGGCAAGAGAGTTTACAAAATGGTATGGACACATGGTTTAAATAACTGTCACTCCATCTTAAAGAATTACCTAAATTAGCGCTAGCTACGAGCTTTTCCATTTTTCTGGGGCTTGTATATTTTTCACTTTCATTGACTATTATAAAAGCTTTTAGCTCAATAAAGTAGACATTTAAACTTTTATCAGCAATGGATAATAGAACGCACGTAGTTCGCCGTAAATTTTAACGATAGAAGTCTTTTGATACAGAACTTATCTTACTTATATTATTAAATGTGAAAGTTTGTCATTGAATCGCGCTTAAACTGTTGAACGGATTAGATTAAAATTTCGTAAAGAGCAAGATTATAAAAGATACCTTTTCCCGCATTGCTATTCAATGAGTTCTTCGGTTTACCTCATTTCCCTTACCTGGGTGAACTCTAAGCAAGTGAAACTTGTGAAAAAATTTATCCACGCATAAAGTTAAATCTACAAAAAAGCTGTGTGTGTAATTCTAATATTGCCTAGAAAAGCCGGTACATAGGATTATATAAAAGATACTTAAAACAAAATTTGTTTTTAGAATTTATGTATTCAAGATTCACATAAAAATACTAACGTATGTATATTAATATCGGCATGTAAGTAGTTAGTAGTCTTGAGCAGCGTTTAGGTTTATTTTTATCCGAATATGGAACATCAAACAAGGAGGATTCCAATTTCATCTGGTTTGATGATGATAATGCAGTTTCGGCTATACAGCTTCATAGGTCTCAGGGCCCGCATCCTTCTAGGCCGCGGGCTGTAAAAGGGTGAATTGAAATCGTGCCAAAACAGTATACGTGAGTGAGTTTCCTAACGGTTGTCCGGACAGGGGGTGACGTGCCCCGGCTCTGACGGCTAACTCGTGTCGTTCGAAGTTTTTTTTTTTTTTTTTTTTTTTTATAAATATTAGTAATCCTATTAACTAACATTACTAATATTCCCTTTAAACACTCCCGGTAAGCTGAAAATGCTTGTGTTGGGAGTGGTTCACGACAGTAGTCGAATGGTGGATTCGAACCCGCGACCTTTTGAGTTCGCGGTCCGCGCCTTGCCACTAGGCTACTGTCGCTTAAAAAAAGTTTTAGGCAGAGAGAACCGGGTGTACGGTGTGTACGCGGTGTGCACAAGTGTGCGGCGGGCCGGCTGCGGGCTCTCTGTGTCCTATTCGTTTTCACCTGTTAACACTCTTTGTAGCACTCGGTGAATGTGTAGTGTCTATGTGTAACGGGCCGGTGACGTCGGGATTTGTGTCGTCGAGATCTAGCGGAACAGTTAAATTAAAACCTTATGGGGCTTCCGGAAGCTTTGCATAACGTTTGGAGTCAGAGCGTAGGTTGCTGCGTTTAACACTAGTAGGTTGGGATGTCTCTCAGCGCTCTCAAGGTAGTTGTTCTAGTCTGAGTTTCGTTGGTACCACCGAGCTCAGGTGGCGATGCGAATAAATCTATTTTGGATGACTTGGATGTCGCACAATTGTTTATGAGCCACGTGTGCAAAGGCTACGCTTGCAAAGGACATGATAGATTTTCGCCCAAGCAATTCTCGGCTCTTTGGAGCATTATTGTGAGAAATAGCTTGCTGAAAAGTGTCGTGTCCTCTGCAAAGAGAGCGGTGTTAAAAACTGGGTTCTTCGGGATGTCGCTCGTATAGAATGTGAAGAGGAGCAGGAAGAGAACGGAACTCCAGCCCTGAGGAGGCGCTTGGAGGAGTGAGACAAAGAAGGCTCTGATGATGTGAATAGCCTATCGGCACGTTAAGTTTAGACAGCTTGCAAAACAAGCCGTCATGCCAGACTTTGTCAAACACTTTGCTGACTTCGAAGAAGAGAGCACCGGTGTTACTGATTCGACCGTTACTCCTTGAGTGGGAGAAGCGCTCTGGGATGTATTCCGTAAGGCGATGAATCTGATTAGTGCACGGGTGTTCGGGTCTGAAATCGAACTGTTTGCCAGGAAGAAGCTTAATAACTAAAAAAAATACTAATGTAATTTATTTTGTAAAATAAACCCTTATGACCTTATGACAAAATAACACGGTCCACCTAATTGTATGTAAGTGGCCGTTGGGAATCATAGCTATATCAATCCTTTGTTAAGAAATTAATGTTGATGCGTTGTTACCCTTGAGGATTTAAATAAAAAGCTCTATCGAGCTAGCAGTGAAAATCGAGCAGAAACGAATGGAATAAAAAAGTGAACAGAAATTGCACGTGAATTTGTAGCTAAACTGTTGCATATTAGTTGCCAAAATACCGGTTTTATTGCTTAAACCGGTTCTAATACAGAAGTTACTGCTATCTTGTAATCAAGTAGCATTATATTAAACGAGCATTTAGATACTTTAGTCAAATATAATTTAAAAGCTAGCTATAATTTATTGCTGGAAAAATTGTAATAAAAATAAGAAAATTCAAGGAATAACCGTATCTTTCAACCAGTTATTGTTGTTATGTTTTTTTTAAAACGTGACCCCACACTATGATTTTCTCCTGTGTCATGGAGGCAGTTTACATATATAAATTGCACAAGGACAAACATCCCGACCTGGAAAAATTACTTGCAGGTCACACAAATACTTGTTTGCGCCTTAACTCATTACTAAGCCACTACACCACGTTGCCTTCAAGCCTCTAGGTAACTTTAAAATTAATAATTTAAAAAAAAAAGTAATAAACTTGACAGAACTCAGACAAACAGATATGTTCTACTAGGGCCTAAAAATCAAGAATCCAACGTTTTGTCGCATGAAATAAAAAAAATGATATAAAAAGCACATTATTAGAAAAATAAATGATTGTTGGTCTTATTATCTTTTTAAATCGATTAATAGATATTTTTACATTAAAAAAGTGGTTTTAGTGGCTTACGGTGTAGGTTTATCAAATCCGCATAACGGGATAAACACGATAACTTTTGAAAATATCAATTGTTCAACTCAATATCTTTTTTCATCCCTTCGTCTGTCATGTGGGAAACCATTGAATGTAAATGGCTGTTTAATTTTGTTTTGTTTTGTTTATTTATTTTTTCGGCTGAGAAATTCCAAAATTTGCGGTGTTTGACTCGCCTTGAATTTTCACATATTTTACTAAATACAGATACACTGACCTGTGGGCTCTGCCGCCGTCGTGAGTGGGTTACTGTACCGTTTGTTTACAGTGGCTCGTGATGAAAAATATCGATCGCAGTAGAAATACAAAATATTACAAAAACTAAATTTGATACATACTTGACCAAGGTGAGATATTATTATTGTTTTTATAATCACAGATTTTCATTAAAATATAATATTGTTTCGCTAAAAGTACGTAGGATTTATATACCAATATACTCGCACGTCTTGGACTTTATGGAATGACCTCAAAGTGTAATTCGGTGAATGCTAAATGAAAATACTGGTTATGACTAGACGAAAAACTTTTTCAAAACCAATTCAAGTTGATGACATAAATTTTATTAAGGAGTCAGGTAAAAAATACTAGTTTTTACGATAATGCCTGAGTAGAAATATCTAAAAATTGAAGTAATATTAAGGTTGTATTCTGGTCGTTTTAAGGTAATTCTGTTGAAATATTTTTTCAATTAACAATTATAAAAAAAAATCTTAATAATTATAACATAGTAAAATTAAAAAAAAATATGTTGTTGATTGAGAATTTTTTCTACATTGTTTCACGATCATATTAGCATTATGAGATTACACTTTTGGTATTTCCAAACTTTTTTATTGAAGTTTGACCTAAAATTATCGGAATTTTTTTTCTTTTTGATGAAATTCAGCTTTGTGAAGAAAATTATGTTAGATTTAAGCTTTGATTGTATTCTAGTCTTTATTTTTCTTCCTATAAACACCAAAAAAGAACTGTTTAACTTCACAGTATGAGCCCAAATCATAATATTATGAAAAACAATTAGTAAATTTCTTACTTTATCTACCACGACTTTAGACAATAGACATATTGTATATGTCTATTGTCTAAAGTCGTTTACATACACATAAATACCTCTTTGAAGTAATAGTAATAATAAGCTTATAAGGTTATTTGTGAAAACTTGTGTATATTTTACCTGGGTATATATAGATATTTTACCTTTAAAATTGACGTTGAACGTGAACGCTTAAAGCATGCACATTTGGATTTATCAAAAGTTTTTTTTTGTATATTTTCAACTTATGTGCTGATTTATCACGGGGTCAGTGGTAGAGGGTACCGTGAAGGGAACTGCATCCCTGAGAAGTAAAAAATACTTTGTAGACAAGTGAAATCTGTCATGTAAAATCTCGGCAGACTGTTCCTTATCCGAAAACCATCACAGTGATGACACAAAACCTGCACCGAGTTGTACAACGTATTAAATATCTTTCCTTGCTTAGCATTGACATTGTAGGAGAAATTTTTATTTTTTGTGAGCGTTCCAAATATATTCCTCATGAGTATATGTACAAAAGAACGGTTATCGATGGGAAAGCTACTGTCCATATTAAAGGAAACTTAACAGCAACTTTTTATTTATTTTAACGATAAGTTGAACAGTATTCCAGAAATTTAGAAAAGGTATTTGTCTGAGCTGGGAATCGAATTTACTCAAACATGAAAAATTAAAGCTTACATGTTATATTGCCAATCGATAGGACTAATGTTTATTCCCCCAACATACGTAGGCGGTCCCATAATGAATTGGCCTAACTATGAACCAATGAAGGAAATGAAACGAAACCAATTTTATTTTTCAATATAATCACCATGAATACTAACACACTTCTGACATCTGTGAATCAACATCTCTAAACCTTTATAAAAATAATCACATTTTTTATCCTCAAAAGGACTGAAGACGGCCGCCTGCAACTCTTCATCGCTTGAAAATTTTCTTCCTCTTAAGTCCCGCTTTAAATTTGGAAATAAATAATAGTCGGACGGGGCCATGTCTGGACTGTAAGGTGGATGTTGAACTTCTGTGAACCAGCATTGACGAACTGCATCCTTCGAAACACCAGCGGTATGAACAGGGGCGTTGTCATGGAGCAACAGGACACCTTTGGACAGCTTGCCTCTTCGTTTTTCCTTTATCTTGTCTCGTAATATATATATATTAAAGAAGCATAATATTCGCCGTTCACGACTGTATTGCGTTCTTTAAAATCGACCATCAAAATGCCTTAAAAATCCCAAAATATTGTGCACATCAGTTTTTTAGTCGATTGTTGCATCTTTGCCTTTCTAGGGGGCTTTTCACCCTTATAACGCCATTCCATTGACTCGTGCTTGCTTTGTAGATTATAATACAAGATCATAGTTTCATCACCAGTCACTAGCCGGTCGATCACAGTCTTTGGATTTTCGCCACAAAGATCCAAAAACTCCGAAGCGCAGCGCACTCTTTCCTGTCTCTGTACCGATGAAAGAAGTTTCGGTACCCATCTTGCACTCACTTTTTTCATGTGAAGATGTTCATGGATCGCGCGATGAACGGTACTCTTAGAGAGCCCAAGCCTTGTTGCAATTTCTCTAATCTTCAAACGGCGGTCACTCAGAACCTCCTCTCCGATAAGAGCAATCGTTTCGGGAGTGAGCACTTCCACAGGTCGACCGTCGTGGCCAAAGTCTTCGACGGTTTCTCTCCCGAGGCGAAACTCTTTCACCCAATTTTTCACTGTGCTATAGGAGGGGGCAGACTCCTTATACACGCCATCCAATCTTTCTTTTATTTGGGCAGGGGATAAACCTTCTTTAAACAGAAACTTTATGACACTTCGATACTCAGTTTTCGACATTTTAAAAATACGCGACTCTCGTTATTCAAATGCCTGTTAAACTAAGACTAAGCATTTCATGTCGATGCATGTTTCTTATATTTAGTGCATGATAAACGTACTGTTTAATGCAACACAACATGTAGCGACATGTCGCGTTGAACTATATCAGGCCAGTTCATTATGGGACCGCCTGGTACATTACACCGTAAATAAGGGAGGACCATAAAATACAATATTGTTATGGCAAAATAAATAAATAAATATAGGTAAAAAAACCGTAATTCTGACAATTTTACTTCAATAATTTCACTAAAATTTCCCTTTAATACTTCCATACCTCAACGCTCGCTGTTAATATCGCAGTACGCGAACAACCATTTTGGATTTTCATCCCCGCCGGCTCCAATAAAATTGTTAATTACAATTTTAAGTGCTGATTTACCACGTGCTCGACGGCAAAGGAAAACATTGCGACGAAACCTGTATGCTTAAGAAATAAAATATTTCCAGTATATGTTGAGACATTCCACATGAGTCCACAGAGGTGACAACGCATTTGCATTTGATTCTTAATAAAAAAAAAGATGTGGAAGTCTATGGACTACAGCACCCACTTACCATTAGGTGGACTCTGTACTCGTTTGTTACCTATTCTAAAAAAAAGAAAACCTGTTGAAGTTCAGTAACACGCACTGGAGCAGCGCGGTGCATTAATTGCTCCATAACCTCTCAGAAATGTGAGGAGGCCTGTTTTTTTTTATAGGAAAACGGTGACAAGCGAGCACACAGTCCACCTGATGGTAAGTGGTTGCTATAGCCCATAGACATCTACGTTTATCCTCGTTTGCGAATAAAAATGAAGATGCGTTGTCAGCCTTGAGGACTAAGATGGAATGCCTCTTTTCCAGTAAAAAGGGTCTCCGGTTCTCTACACTCACCACACGAAACACAGCAGCATTAAGCTGCTATTTGACGCTGGTATTCTGTGAGAGCGTGATCCGCCCGCGAAGCCCGGTCGAGCCGACCCATTCGTGCTACAACTATACAATTAATATAGCTGCGTCATAGCTCTACCACGTTTACATAGTATCTACCACGTATCACTGTGTGATTTACAAAGGCTCTAAGTTTACTACTTTACTTTACCTTACCTTATCATCTATATCGAGATATTTGTAGGGATAATTTTGAAATATGTGAAATAATATAAACATAAAATAATGGTTTATAGGTGTGTATTTGAATTGGCGCATAAAGTTCCTATATGATACCCTACGATATTCTGAAAAAAAAATTGAGCTTCCCCGTAATCGACTAATTAAAAAAAAATTTTCCTGAAACATAGCCCATTAAGTAATTTCGCGACCGTTTTTAAGTAAATGTATCTTATACTTATGCTGTCTTCGAAATAATTGTAACAGATGAAAAAACACATTTTTTTTTATTTAAAGAAAGAAAAGGAACCGTGCATAGTTTACCTTTCGTATGTTTATTAGGTTGACATCACACGTACCTATATTCTGTGAACCGCAGTCCAGTGGTTTAGAAACATCGAGTGAGAGCTTCGCAAACAACTCAGTTATGTCATTTCGTAAACAGCTTTGCAGAAAATGGACTGTAAAATTAGTTTAGAAAATATAAAATATTTTAATATACAGAGGGACGAATAATCACTGATTAGAAATATTTAAAAGATTTTTTATTTTAACATCGCAAATATTTACAATTTATTCTTATTTTATAGAAGATCCATACATACTTCAGTTTTATCTAATATATATAGCGCAAGTGTAATCATTGAAAAATTGCAAAAATAACTTCTTATTTTCCCACATAATATTTAAATATATACAATATTTATTATCATAACAAAAAACTGTAGCTAAAAACTTAAATTATCATACAGTCCTACTTCCCATGGCATTACTACTTCTTATATAATTTAAATCAGTGTAGCCTTCAAGGCTAACCTAACATTTTAAAGTATAGTGACAAACAAATTTAATATCATCATCATCATCATCGTTACAGCCCTTCAAAAGTCCACTGCTGAACATAGGCCTCCCTCACAAAGCACGGTCCTGAGCCACCTGCATCCATCGACTTCCTGCATGTCTTACCAGGTCATCACTCCATCTAGTGGGGGGTCGCCCTACACTTACCTACCGGTACGAGGCTTCCACTGATAATTATAATTTGCAAATATACGTATAACAAATATCAACTAATGTGAATACTTTATTTGATAAATTTGATATTTTTAAAGAGGAAATGAATCCTTCAAATATTCAGATCATGTACGAGTACATATTAGAGCAAATAATAGAATAGAAAAGAATCATTTGTTATTCGATATATTGAAAGTCATTTCATATTAATCTGCTCAATATCTGTTATAAATTGTATTATATCCAGTTGTAAATCAGTTCAATTTCTTTATTGTAAAATAAGGTCTGGGAATAATACAATCAGTTTTTTAGAATACTTAAGTCTTCGGAAGTCTTTGCGGGATCGTAAAACTAGATGCTGTTTGAAGGAAAGTTTTTAAATTATGGAAGGAATAAAAACTTCAAGTTTCTTCGTTGTTGAGCCACGCTGCAGCCATATTATAGTTGAAGCACGAATGGGTCGGCTCAATCGGGGTAGAACCACGCACTCACGAAATACCAGCGTCAAATAGCAGCAGCATTTGCCTTTTGATTCTTAATTGAGGATAAATGTAGATGTGTATTGGTCACAGCAAACATTTATCACTAGGTTGATTGTGTGTTCGTTTGTCGCACTATTCCATAAAAACATACTATATATACTAGATATGTATGCAAAATCAACGACTTAAGATTATTATTGATATGATATTATGATATTTTATTCAGAGTCGTGTTTTCTCGTTTTATGCCATTTTGTAACGTCTATCCACAAAAGGGAATTCATTCAGTTCTTATTAATTTTGAATTTGTTTTGATGATAGTGATTTTGTCAATTTCACGAGTAGGTATATAAGTTAAGAAAAAAGGTGTAATTTATTTCAAATAAATTCTAAACGAACTTCGAAAACTCATTTTGTAACATACGTAATATCTCCTTATACTCGATAAGAAAGAAAGAAACAATAAAATCGACAAAATGAGTATTTTGATAATGTCCTTATTGAAACTAATTTCATCATTATTCATTCATTATTCAGATTTGCGCCGTTAATGTTTTGATTTGTTTTTTCATACCAAGCTCGATGATATATTTTCGGTGATGGTTAAAATCAAAACAGGATCTCTCCTAGCACGAAATACATGCGTTCCAAAGTCTGCAAGCGTCGTATAAATTGCTCCTCGGGTTAATATTGATTACGTACTGATATATACATCGTTTTAAATTTTATAATATAGTTATGAAAAACTCGTTTAAGTGCAAGTAGTACTCACGCCTTCAGAGTTCCGTATAAACTTGATTACGCATGTAGGTAGTTCATTCAACCCGGGAATCATACGTAAGATAAACACCGAACATTACTTTAAAGATGTTCCTGTCGGTGTGGCCTGAGGCAAGCACGCAGACTTTTACTTGTAGATCATTCACGTTAGCTTAATGATTGACTTGACTCAAGCTTTAACGTTGTGACCCCATGCAAGATGCGATTTTAATGTATTTTACTTGACGCGATGTTTTGTCAGTCTTCGCCACCAGCTTGATCAAACATTGCTTCAGTCATGCATCCAAAACTTCATCGGCTTAACTTGTTCATTAACCTACTTGAACAAGTAAAATGTGCTTACTGTCAAACCAGTTATTCATTATCACTCCTTAACGAAAACTTAGTGAGGATTAAAGAATAAAATTTGCAGTGGAAATAATGTTTTCCCATACAACTACTACATTACGATCGATGCTATAACCGCAAATGAAAGTTTGAATCGAAATTTGACAACGAATGTATGATTTTCGGACCTTATCGTTGTAAGAGTTTGGTTTTCCCTTTCGAGGTACTAAAACTAAAAAGAACAAAAAAAACAAACAACAGTTTTTTCCTCGCTTAAATTTGAGAAATAGCATATTAACTGTTAAAATGACTTTTTCAATGTCCTACATTATATGTATTATTGCCTATATATTTTACAGAGAACTGGAAAAGTGATTAAGAGAAAACTACCTGCATTTGATGTTGAAATTCTAAATAAACAGGAACACAAAGCTGAAGCACCGTGCTAAGGTTTACGGTTGCATGAAAAATAAAATACGTTTTTATGTGTCATTTCGAGTAAACATAGCGATATAAGTGCCTCATAAAATTGATCAAATAGACTAACACTTAAGAACTTTTATGCAAATAAATTTTAAAACCATTAACATTAACAGCGTGAGCCGTAGTAGCTCAGGAGCTAAACGCTCGCTGTAAATTTCACACTACCTACGCGAGTCACCCGGTTTCGATTCCCGCAGGCACGTTTGAAATTGTTAATTGCAATTTTAAGTACTGAGTTGCCAAGTGCTCGGCGGTGAAGGATAACATCGTGAGGAAGCCTCTATGTGTGAGAAATAAGAAAAAAATATTTGTAAAGTTCTCCAACACGCATTAGGCGCAGCGGACATTTCCTTGTCGTGAAACTCTCTCAGAAATGAGAGGAGCCCTGTGCTCATTTGTGGGATATAGATCCCACTGCTGAGATATAGGCTGTAACATTACTTTAACTTTTTACTTTTATAACATCATCACAGACTAATGAGACCGGTATCAGTTTGTGATTTTCAGAATTCTTCATACATTAAAGGTAAAGTTACAATCTACATAATATATGTCTCATAAATTCTATTTGCCTGTTCGGGTACTGGTCTCCTCTCACTTCTAACAAGCCTATGGAGCAGGAAGTAATTGTCCGACCGGCATCGCTTTAACGCAAATTATGGCGAAATTAAAGTCTTCTAAATATTTTTAATTTCTCTGACATGCAGTTTTTCTCACATTTTTCTTATAATTTATACGTTGATGAGGAATTCTCATAAGTAAAATAACAAGAAATATTAAGGTATTTTAATTCTTAGCTTCATTGGTCTTATGGAATTTATTATTGACAATGAGATGATATAAAAAGGGGAAGTCATTATTTTGTAGCAATTTTTAAAAGATTTTCTGTTTACTTAAGCTGTTATATAACTGATGAAAGTTCGGTGAAACTCGTTAAATTGTACTGATATTGCGACATATCTTTGCAAGTTGCAGTTGATCTCACTGCTCGGACTTTAATGGAAATCTCTGAACAAGTAGAGTTGTACAATCAGTTTCAAGTTCAGATACAGTTGAATCAAAGTTGTCCGTAACTTACAAAATTCAGCTCTAATGATATTGATATTAATTCTTTTCTGTTAATTTTACAGATTCTCAAGCCAGATACATAAGTTAAAAAAGAGTTACCTGTTTTCTTGAAGGTCCTAAGTCGTATTGGTCCCAAAAAATCGGCGGTTTCAAACGATCCCACAAAGAGGTCATATGAGGAAGAACACTCTTAGTAAAACGCACAGTGGTGGACGACCAAGCATCTAGATGGTGTGGATAGTGTCGTGAGTTTTGTCACCATGTGCGTTCGTGAAATTTGGCGCCTGGAATCAATCTTAACTATTTATCAGAACCCTCCCAGTGGTAAATACGATAGAAAATGCAAAGGGATGCTACACTTTTTCGCAGCGCCAGTGAGTCGAACCGATCAGAGAGAAGTCGGTCGTTAACGCTTCGAGTCAAGTTGAAAGACACAAGCACAGGGTTGTCCGGACCAGAAGTGAGAACAGTAATAGTACTTATACGTGTCATTTATTTATCATTGGGTGTTCCCGTAGCCCTGCATAATAATGACAAGATGAACACAGTGGGGTTTTGGCCGGTAAGAGTCCGGCATAACCTGTTTAACGCCTACGTAACAAATGGTATCAATGAGGATTTCCTCGCGTAAAAAGGGGTGTTCGAATCAGACGTGAGAACATTATTAGTAGTTATACGTGTCATTCATTTATCATATCAGCCCATCACAAGTCTACTGCTGAACTTAGGCCTCCCACATAAATTCTCCTTTATATCTAGGGGAAGATTTTAATTTCTTTTTTCAACTCATGACAGAGGTCTAAGATCCTCAATCATAAAATTTGTGTTCTTTACTGTTCAGGCTACTCTACTCTAGAATTCCTTATCCGAAGACATACCAAAGGCGCCAATCAAATGCTCCTTCAAGAGATTAATTCGTGAACACCTTTCAAAACAGTCATTGTTTCATAATAAGAATGATTTTATGTTAATGTATAATTTGGTATAAATACGGTGACACTGAAAGTTATTAGAAAATCAAAAACTGTACAAACTAGCAAGTTACTAGTTTTATTGTATCTTTTCAAAATATTTTCCATGTACATCAATACATCGCTGCATCCGATGGAACCACTGAGAAAAGCACTTTGCCCACTCATCATCTCTTCGATAGCATTTTGAAATGTAGCCACTGCTTCCTCGGCGTCTATAAAACGTTTTCCTCGCAATTTTTCTTTTATTTTCGGAAATAAATAAAAATCGCAGAGTACGAGGTTGGGACTATAGGGCGGGTGACCCAGTAATTCCACGTCTGACGTCGCTAAGTACGAGGGCGGCACTGAAAATTTCGGGAATCAAGGAAGTGACACAACATTACTATTTAAAAATGTATTTATTGCTTTTCGAAGTATTCTACGCGAAATTTGACATATTTCCATACAATGGAACCAATCATTGAAGCAACCATTCCATTCGGAAGTTGGGGTCTCCAAAATGGCCGTTTTGTAGGCGTCCACGGCTTCTTCAGGTGATGAAAATCTCTGTCCATGCAATTTATTCTTTATTTTAGGGAAAGTATAGAAATCATTAGGGCTTAGGTCAAGACTGTATGGTGGATGGTCTAATAATTCTATGTTTTCTTGCTCTAAAAACTCTTTTGTTCTGTGTGCGGTGTGAGAACTCGCATTGTCGTGATGGAGGGTGATGCGGTGGTTGCAGTTCTCTTTACGGAGTTCAGAAACGACCTGTGACAAACAAATGCTAACACACCATTCTGCATTAACCGTTCTTTGTCCCTCAAGAGGAATAGTCGTAACATGGCCGGTTTTGGAGACAAACGTGGCCACCATTTTTTTTTTGCAACACTCCGTGAACGAACAATTTTTGTTGGCTTTAACTTATTTTCGAACACCCAAACTCGTGACTGGTTTTTTGTTTCGGGTTCGTACGAGTATGTCCAGGATTCGTCACCTGATACGATGTTGTATACAGCATTTGAGGATCCTGCGTGGAATCTTTCGAGAGTTCTGACGCACCAAGTAACGCGAGCCGCTTTTTGCTCTTCACGGAGCGAATGCGGTATCCATCGGGAAAACAACTTTTTTACACCTAATTGTTCATGCAAGATTATTTGTATTTGACTCATGCCACAATGTCTAAAGTTGCCTGAATTTCGAGATATGTCACATGTCAATCTTCCTCAATCAGCTTACGCACAGCATCAACGTTTTCTTGGGTGACTGCAGTTTTTGGATGACCTTGACGGGGATCATCACTGAGCTTGACACGTCCACGTTGAAATTCAGCAAACCAGCGATAAATAGTGGCTTTGGATGGGGCTACATCACCAAATGCAGAAATCATCCGGTCAACACACTGTTTTTGTGTTAAACCACTTCGAAAGTCATAATAATTCATCGCTCTTGAATTTTCTCGAGTCAATTCCATTTTCTCAACGACTAAACAAGTTTGACAAAACCTTGTGACAAGACCGAGAATCTTTTTTTAAATAAATAAATGGTATTCGATTTTTAAAACCAAGGAGTTTTCAATTAAAAAGAATTTATAATGACAGGAACAGTGGAAATATTCCATTCCCGATAC